>JAVSBT010422176.1:0-42680 GCA_033118115.1 Pharyngocirrus eroticus
ATTTGTTTACTTGTTCTAGAAGATAATTATGTGATATGAAATGAAATTGCTTCAATAGACATGGGATAAAAACTTTATACTATGGTTTCTCGTGGTGTACATGATATACACCACTCGAGAAATTGTATTCCGGAAGGCTTTAGGCCTTCTCGGTCTACAATTTGGAATGGCTTGGTGTTAATTTTCTAGGTAATTATTTCAGCTATATTTTGGGTCGATTAACCTAGAGACTATTATATGGGAGGAATATACACCCAAAATGTATGGAGGACCTATGTGCTATTATAAATACTGCGCACCCCACATCACTTGCCAAAGTAAAAGGGGCAGCCCATTCATTCCTTCGGCTTATATATGATTATAAAATATAGATGACAGGGTCTTCAAATTACATAGTAGTATCCTTATCATTGGTTAGCATTTGTAGTTATCAAAAACTCTTTTCAATGCTTTACGACCAAGTACTTCATGATAGCAGAAATTGTTTTCTTCAACTTTCTTTATGAGTTACAACCCTTTCAATATAAGCTATCTTCCTAAATATGGAATTAAATAATTTCACAGAAGAAAAAACAACACAATATTTATGATTGTTTGTTGATCAGCTTTATTGCAAATCCATTATGTTCTTTTACACAATTCAAGAAAGGTCATTCCTGGGGAAAGTTCATGTACTAGATATGGATTGCAGATCTGAAACCATTTTCTTATGCGTCAGCAATGGTAACCTCGACCTCTACACCTGGCTCAATGCTGATAGATGTCTGAATCACAGTAAAGGATACTTTAAAAACAAAGAATTACAAAGACAAAAAGCTTAACATTTTATGAAATTTGCTTTTAAATATTTATCTTCTAAAGAGATTCATTACAAAGGGAAGTTTCCTAAAAAAGACTTTTTTATGTAACAACATAACTAAAAAAGGATACAATCTGCTTGACAATCTCTGATGGACTGTGAAGATCGATGAGTCTTTTGTGGATTCTCATCTGGAATCTGTCCCAGGTCTTTGATCCTTCACCACAGGGAGTCTTTCTGGTGGTAATGCGCAGAATTTTAGTGGGCATTCTGACTGGTCCTTTAACCTTAAGGCTCTTTTCTTTAGCTCCTCTAATCAAATCAGCACACACTACACATGAAATAAAGAGATGCAATATGGATACAAACTTCAGCTACTCTTTGAGCTATGACAGAAAACTTTTCAACTAAATACTATGTATAAGATACAACTTAAAATGAAATGCAACGTAAATATGATAGAATAGACTTGATTACGACTGATATTTTAGGATTCAAACAGCAAAATTATGGTCATGAAGACATCTTACAATTTGTCGATCAATACACTTCTTTGGCATGAAAATTAAATTGAGTGCTCACGTCACAAAAATGTATTACCTTTTTCTAGACTTTTCACATTTCTGCTTGTAAGTGTAATTCTGATTCTGTGAATGGTGGCCTCCTCGGGAGCTGGGGCCTTTCCTGAATCCTTGTAATGAGACTGTGGATAAAAAAAATCAAAGAGTTAAGTGATAATGCGACAAGCTGAATAGTCCTCACATGAACAATTTGCATTCGATACCAAGCTGAGCCTTACATTGTATGTTCATGATTTCACAAAGAAGACAAATTGTACATGTATTCTTTACTCGGTCAATCATCTGACAAGTGACAAGCCACATGGTCAAGGACTCAATTATCATAAGTGTGAATAAATCTGCAAATCGGAGTAAGGGGGGCATTTCCATAAATGGAAAAGGTTGTTAAATAGATAAGATGAAAAGACATACCATATTTAATTGATTCTGGCCGACTTATCCAATGTATTTGAAGTTGAACAGCGGTGAGCCAGTAACTTGTGTTAGCTTAGCTGAATTCTCGCCGGAAGAGGCCTAATGTAAGGATTCAGCAGCAAACTTCGGGGGGAGGAGGCCGAATTTAAGTGTAATTTTTATGAAACTCATTTGTTCTTGAATATCATTCAGTTTTTTTGTATTAAACAAACGATTCCTACATCAAAGTAATATAAATGGTGTATATGCAATCTCAATCTTGTTTTATTCATGAATGTATTCGATGTAAAACGACACACCCCAAAAAGCTTGTTCCATGTTTTTAACTCATGGTATCCATCTCTCTGTAGTTTTGGGTGACATTAATTTCCATATTATTTTTAGAAAATCAGAGTATTTTTTATTTGTTCAATTAGACACTTTTAGTGTTTTTTAGCAAACAGTTCATGCCGGGCTTCATGACGTCACGATACTTCCACGTTAGTAGACTAACATGGCGTTTATGGTAAGTGATAATGTACTAGAAAATTATTGAACGAATGTAGAAGAGAATTTAAGTAATCCAAAGTTTCGTTAGTAGTATTAATCATAAGATGGATGTTTTCCTTTTAAGTTCTATGCCATGTGTACGCGAGGATGCATCAAGATAAGTCGTTGACGTCTATATTTGTTTTGGTTATTTTCAAGATTTAGATACCGATGACATTTGCCTCAGACTTTAACTTGCTACAAGTATCTGCCTCAGACTTTAAAGTGTATTTTGTGATTTTTTGTGCAACTGATATTTTTCTATTTCAAAGGCAAATAGTGATGTCTATTGCCAAAATATTGATTAAATACAGGTCATTTTATACATGTTAAAGCACTGAAATGTGGTTTTGGTTGCCAAGGTATTTGATATGACTTTTAATCCTAATGATACTCAGAAATATTTTAGTTTTGTTAGATAAAATGGAAAAAAAAAGAGGGAATGTTTGAAATGCAGTTCATTCAAAACGTTTGTAAATAGATAGATGAAAAATAAGATATTCAAAATGTGTTTAAAGGCCATGAAACGTTCCTAGTGAATGTGCTAGAAGAAGATTCAACAGACTCATTAATTGGCTAATAATTATTAAGAGGATTTTGGTGAGAGGTGCAAGATATTAGTTAATAACATTTAGTTATAAATTTTATCGAATATTTTACACCGCATGGAAAATTTTAGTCAAGTTATGCTACGTTTACTATTGCTCCTACTAATGCTGTACGAACGATTCTGGGGCTATTTCTTACGTCTAAGAATCTTTTATACTGAGTTAGTATGAGCAATTGTGACCTTAGTATAATATACATTGATATCGCGACTTATTTTAAAAAGATAGAGGCTTCTCAATCTGATTATTGTGAAGACAGGCTTTGAGCCAATGAAATAGAAAAAAGGTACCATAGGTGCTTGAATAAATACCCCCCAACTAACCCATTTTGAAAAATATGGGTCAGGTTTTGATAAGCACCTGTGCTTGAATAACTGCCTGTTTCATTAACTGCTGGGGTAAGGGGACACTCGAAAGAAAGAAATGCCTTGGCTACTATTTGAGAAACTACAGCGTACACCACAATAGATCAAGATTTGTTAAGAAGCCCTTATTCTTTAACCATGCTGTGGAATTAAAATCAATATTAATAAGTTCAGTTTGGTAGTACTTCTTTGCAGTATATGTTTTAATAAAACTTTAATGATGGTTTGTTAAAATAAAACTGCAACTACCAATGCCTCAAGTCTCACAGCCTAATTACCAACATGTGGGATGTGTATGTATAGTATCATGATTCATATTTCAGACCTTGAATCTTGAAGCAAATTGGTAGAAGTCAGATAATAATTTATTTCAAATTTTTTTCAGAACTTAGGATGGGTCCTGATGGTAGGGCTGGTTTGTCTACTACCTCAGAGCGAAACATTTTATGTTCCTGGGGTGGCACCAAGGGATTTTGTGAAGGGAGAAGAAGTTGAAATCAAAGCAGTTAAACTTACAAGTGTAAAAGCACAGCTGCCCTATGAGTATTATTCTCTGCCCTTTTGTCAGCCCTTGGAGGGTATTAAATATAAAACAGAAAACTTTGGTGAAATTTTGAGAGGTGATAGGATAGTGAATACACCATATAAGGTAAGCCAATCAAAATTAATGATACGCCTGTATCTAACCACTGATCTTTGAGTGAAAGTGAAAAATCCTATTGATTGAATTAAAAGCAACAAATGCTGTAAAAATCTGAAATTGGGTGTCCAAAATCAATGCATTTTTGTAATGTATTGCATGCAATGTGTTCACAAACGCACTTGTAAAAATGTACAAAGTATTAAATGCCTATTCTCGTTGCCTAAAAACTTGAAAAGCTTGCCCTAAAATCTGAATTTCATTTCTTGTTTTTGAATAGGTGTTGATGGCTGAAGATAAACACTGTGAGTTGCTCTGTGGAAAAGATAAAGAACCAGTTGTTTTGAATAAAAAACAATCGGAACTGATGGCAAAAAGAATTAAACAAGGATACAATGTCCATTTGTAAGTTGATTTTTCAAACTAAAACTTTTTTTTATTGAGAAGCCTCAAAGACATACTCATAGCACAAAAATGAGAAAAAAGGTACAAAATTATAAATAGAGGTTAAAAACAGTGCAGAATATAGATAGATAATGTAAATGTGATTATAATGGTAAAGGTTATACCAATCAGTCCTTTTTTTATCAAAAGTTTCTGATTTCATATTAATGAAAGATCTATATCTTTCCACAGTATATGAATTTTTGCGCATTGACAGCAAATTATCTAGTTTCAGGGGGCATTTGTTTTTAAAACATGTAGTTAGCTCAAAAAAGTATCCATCTCTGCTTTTAAGACAACCCCTAGGATTTAAGAAAGAATAGAAAACTTCTGGGCTTCAAATTTTATAATTTTGTATTTCATATTTATCTAATATACTTCAATTTGATTAAATGAACAAGAAAAAAACAATATTTGTCATTGAATTACCTCATAGGGTTTGCCAAATGCCACCTCTTTAGTTCCATCCTGAATCCAAATATTAATTGTAGGACGAATAACTTAAGTTTGCTTGTATGATTTGATTTTGATGTATTTTACTTATCACTTTCAGAATTACAGATAATCTGCCAGTTGCTACAAAATTTGAGCTTTTCGAAACAAAAGAGGTTCAGTATGAACATGGTTATAAGTTGGGATTCATGAGAGATAATAAAGCTTACTTGAATAACCACGTCAAATTCATATTGAAGTATCACACTGAAGATGAGTAAGTGACATTTGGTCTTTTTTTCTCTTGGCCAGATGGTTGTTTTTTCTCTTTATATTTCAACTTTTTGTTGAAATTATATGAGTGAAAATCCATTTGACCATGTCAGTAGTTCAATTTAAAACATGGTCCAGTACCAGTTTAAAAACCTGAAATATACAAAATTATCAATTACTATGTGAATTTGATTTGATGAAACTGTGTTATCCAACCAGCTTTGTATAATATAAAAAGGTTTTGATTGAACCTTTTAATTTGAAACAATTATTAATGGTTTTCCTTTATCTTTTGCCTCAACTTCTTTAGGGGTAAAACTTACAGAGTTGTTGGTTTTGAAGCAGAACCAAAGAGGTAAGTTATTAAACAAATTCATTAGTTTGGTAAATATATTTAAAGTTTTACATTAAGAAATATACAGTTTGTTGTCGACACTTTGTCAGGTCACACGGCTATGTACATCTGAAACAAATTAATACAGGTTATTTAGGTGCAGTGGAGCTTGTCCATGCATAATATTAAGCACTATGCCAATAATTATACTTGTTAAAGCTTGTGTACGCTTTTGTGTAACTCGGAGAAACAGTAATTGGCATATTTTGACCATGTAAGTGTAGTATATATTTGTTTTTGCTATTTTCAGTTCCTTTGAATTTTTATTTTTATTGTCACCCATATCCTTTTCCTGCATATTTGTAGCATTGGCTTTGGAGAGTTAAAATTTGACAAAAATGTATGTAGTGTTGACACATCAGATAATAAAAGGCATGGACCAATGGAAATAAACCCAACAGGTAAATGATCTATAATTATTCTTTGTATACTAAGATGAAGGTTAACTATTTTTTATCTGTAATTAGTTGAAAGTAAAATGATAAAACAATGTCCACTTTTTTTGTAAACAAAAGGGCATTCAATGATCGACAGTTTGTTAAAAAAAATATTCTTTCTACAGGAGAAACCAAGATTTATTTCACATATGAGGTATTTTGGATGAGAAGTGATATCAAATGGGCCTCAAGATGGGACACCTACCTGGGAATGAATGATGTACAAATTCATTGGTTTTCTATTGTAAACTCTGTTGTAGTGGTGCTTTTTCTTGCAGGTAAGTTTTTCTTAAGATTGTACTAATGTAGTGAGTAATGTTGAAAAAATGCTATTTCATTTGACTTGATTAATATGTGATATAGTCTACATCTTTACAGCCTTTTTTAATTAATTATTTTTGATAGGTATCCTCACAATGATTATTGTCCGTACTTTGAGAAGAGATATTGCAAAATATAACAAAATGGATGACGAGGTAAGAGTCTAGTTACCACAGGCTTTTCTTTCTTATACCTTGGTAATATATTTAAGAACTTACCAAACATATGTCAAAGAAATTACTTTCAAAACAAGAAACTAGAACAGCTTTTTCTGAGAAAGCCATTGATATGATTCTTAGTAACATCAATCAGAAGACCATTGTAATTCTCACAAAAGCTGAGACTTAAATAATGTCTACAACTGATCATGTTAGATTTTAATGAGATCAAAGTTACTATTGACTTGGAACATCTTGTGTCTGTGTGATTTCATCTTGGAGAACACAATGTCATGTGAATTTATTTTATATTTGCTCTCAGGAGGAGACAATGGAAGAGACTGGGTGGAAGCTTGTTCATGGAGACGTCTTTAGACCACCCAAATATTCCAGAACCTTTGTGTCTTTGATTGGATCTGGTGTTCAATTATTTTGCTGTACATTTATTGTCATATGTAAGTGGTTTTAAGTGAGCAATGAATACACTGTTTTTAGAATTATTTTACAGAAGACATACTCCAAATTTATAAAAAATGTAATCATTTGTTGATTAATGCTAGGTTGAATAGTATAGATGTATATTCCTACAAAATAATCTTATAACTAAAGATTTACACATAAAAAGAATCAACCATTGTATGAGTTTAGTGGTATTATTTTTGTGCATATTGGCTATAGTGTATCTGGTTAAAGTTTTTATGATATATTTCTGAAAGTGAAGAAGTTCAGATCCCCAGAAAAGTTGCCAGAGTTATGATATGGTATGTAAATAAGGTACAAGAGTTTGAATTGCAGTTCTTGTTGTTAATTCCAGTCTTTGCCATGCTTGGAATGTTATCACCAGCAGCCCGTGGAGCTCTGATGACTGCAGCTATTTTCCTCTTCATGTTCATGGGGTAAGATTTTAAAAGGCTTCGCGTTGGAAAAAAACAAGTTCGGTCTGATACATTATTTTTTTGTATATTGGCATATTAAAAAATGTAGTTGCCATAAAATAGTATGTAATTTTTATGTTACCATTGACCATGTGTGTATGTCCACTGCGACAGTAAAATGGTATACTTTTGCTTTCTATTTTAGATTGATAGCAGGCTATTTTTCTGCCAGACTTTACAAAACAATGAAAGGTGTTCAGTGGAAAAGTGCTGCTTTACAGGTAATATTTCTGAAAACACAAAAGAACTAATAAATTTACAACAAACAAAGGTGGAATTAATTAAATGAACTCTGGTAATGCATATGAAAGAATGACTGTATATTCATGATTTATAACACAATGTCACTTTCTTACTTTCAGACTGCACTATTGTACCCAGCAGTAATTTTTGGCATTTCACTGTTACTTAATTTCTTCATTTGGGGCAAGCATTCATCTGGAGCTGTAAGTAAAATCCTACATTTCTTATCCCTTCAAGTCTGATTTTTTAAGTCCTACATCTATTCATCTGATTTGGGGTAATAATATTGCTTGATTTAACCAAGATTTAAAATCATAGGTAACAGTCTAGAGTCTTGCTTATAAATGTTTATAAAACAGAAGTTGTGCATTTTTTTAATGTACTTTTATCCTCTTTGAATTTGAGTTTGAAGAATATGTTTCTTTCTTTTTTCACAATTATATTTTTGTTGTGCTGTAAGCTTTAGCTTTAATTAGAGAAGAAAAAGGTATCCACTCTGCCGGACTGAAATAATATCGTAACTTTGTGTATTTTTTCCCAGGTCCCCTTTGGTACAATGGCAGCCATATGCTTCATGTGGATGGGAATCTCATTACCTCTGGTCTTTCTAGGATATTACTTTGGTTATCGTAAACAGGTATGCATATTTAGTCAAAAAAATAAGCTATGATGAATGAATCCCATGTTTTATTTAAGAACATCCCTATGTCATACATAACTGATAATCTGTCTTATACTCCCAATTACAGCCATACCAACAACCTGTAAGAACTAATCAGATTCCAAGACAGGTACCAGAACAACTTTGGTATCTCCATCCAGCCATTGGGTAGGTGATTTTTCAATATTCAATTTGTAGAGTAGTTTAATTAGCATTTCTACTAAAGGTAACATAAAGCAAATACGTTTGTGTTTAATGTCAAAGTGGCATGTTTATAGTTAAAAGATAATTTCTAGTAAGTTTAACTTATCTTTTAAACATGTTGATGCTTCTTTTATTTAGCATTTGTATAAATTTCCTTTTTTGTTATCAAGAAATGATTATAGCAAACTGATTTTAAGCTGAATTTTCGATTTCTTTTAGGACCCTCATGGCAGGAATTTTGCCTTTTGGAGCTATGTTTATAGAACTGTTCTTCATTTTCTCTGTAAGTGGAATTTTCAATGGCAATCGATGACTTTTACTTTTGACTGTGAATGATTTTAACTGGACATACAAACCAGTCTGGTTTTCAAACTTTAGTCACTTCATTGATAAACATGCTATCAGGTCTAGTAACCAAAAAAAATCCAAATTAATCATTGCTTTAATTCTAAATAAATGGCTGTTTTTTTAATAGTATACCAATGTGGACATATTTTTTATTTTAACGTTTTACTCCTTGGATGGTTTGGAGTGCATAGTATACGCTCAAAAGTTTTAGATTGATATTTCATTGTATTCTTGTGAAGAAGAAAAATCCTTATTTGGGACTTTTGTCTCATATCTAACTTTTGTTGTCAATTTTTACTTTCAGGCCATTTGGGAAAACCAGTTCTATTACTTATTTGGATTTTTGTTCCTTGTCCTCATCATTCTCATCATCTCATGCTCCCAGATTTCCATTGTAATGGTCTACTTCCAACTATGTGGAGAAGTAAGTGTTAAATACTGAATAAAATTACTTTTAAACTGAACAAAAACATTGGAGTTTAAATTGTGTCATCCTTGTAAGACCTTATAGTATATTACTAGGTCCAAGGAGTTTTGATTATCTAATTCAGGCGTAGAGCTTGTCTTTTGAATAAATCCATCTAATTTCACTTGTTGAACTTGGTATTTCATACCCATTGTGTTGCTTTGTAACAGAAAACATAATTTAAAACTGTTTAAATACATGTCAAGGAGTGTTATAATGTAGTGAGCAATATTTATATAATTTACCGGTATAATACCTGATGGTATTTAATATCATTAGCATTGAGCAATTTTAGGGAATCAAAAAATATATTTACTTTGGTATGTTACTATGGGTTGTAGCAAATATCAATCTTTTTTTTCTTATTTTCTTTTGTAGGATTACCACTGGTGGTGGAGATCCTTTATTGTTTCTGGTGGATCAGCAGTTTATGTATTCGCTTACTCAATATTTTACTTTGTAACAAAGGTAAGTCACAAAATATATGGATACTATAACATTATTGATCATTGTAACAGCCATAGCATGGTAGCAAAAAGCAGTGGTAAACTTGTTTGATGTTGGACAAAAGTTTTAGCAAAGAAGTCTTACATATTTTAAAACTCGTAACCTAGTCGATTTAATCCTGCCTTTTAGGCCCATAATTGCAATGTAAATCAGTTTGCTGTCTTATAACCAACATTTTTTATATTTAAAATTATTTTTTGCTTTGTTTCCACAGCTGGAGATAACTGAATTCATTCCTACTTTGCTGTATTTTGGGTACTCCTTGTTGATGGTGATCACATTTTGGCTGCTGACAGGGACAATAGGATTTTATGCTGCATACATGTTCATTAGGAAAATATATAGTGCTATCAAAATAGACTAGACCAATTGGACTTTTCATATCATTAATCATCAACTAATCCTGGCTGATTCTTTTAAATTTGCCATTCCAGTTGATTGATCACAACTTTCATTTCCTATCCTTTGCATTCTGAATTAATATAAAGATTTTGAAAAGCACTACTTTTTTATATTCATGTACGTACAGTGTAAAGGAATATTTATTACTGTGTTACAGATTTTTGTTAGAGGGAGAGGTATGAGTGATGGAGAGACACATACAGGGGACAGTTGAATCATAATTTTTTCATAGAATTGGTTGTATTATAATAGAATGTATTATATGACGAGCAAAAGTATGTATATATGTGACAATTATTGCTTCTTAAAGGCACTTGATATTGAGGAACAGAATTTGTTTCATCGTTTTAGGTATATCAGGTTAGAGATTTATCATAGATGACAAAAACTTAGAGAAAAAACTAACTGCAAATTAAAATGGAGAAACAAGTTTGCATACTTCCTTCTATACAGTATGTCATCTGGATTATGTTCCAAGTTTGCTCGCTTTGGTACAAAAGTAGTATTTTGTTATGTGTGTTTTTTTATTGCAAGTTCAAGAGAGGAAAATGTGCATGTAAAATATACAGTATAAGTGAACACAAATGTCTCGTTGAGCAATTGTAATTTGATGTAAAATATATGATATTCTGGGAAAAGTTATATGTTTTTGGTAAGAAATTGAAGTGTAAGCATTCTATGAAAAATTTGATAATACTGCAAAGCTTTAGAATATGTACTAGATCTCACAGTAGTTACTTATTTTTGTTACTCATAATCCTAATTGATATGTGCAGAATATCAGAACTAAAGAGAAAAAAATATGTAACGGTTATTGAGGCAAGTTATGTACATGGTTAAGTGGGGTTTTGTTTGTAAATATTCAATTCTTTCATGTTTAGGAAGGTTTCTTAACAAAAAATATTTGCTGTATATTGGCAACCTCCAAGAACGATTAAATGTCATATTCAGTAACTTGAAGAAGGGTTTAGCATCTAACATTTGACTTGCCGTCATTAATGAAACTACTGCTTTGGTAAGACATGTCAGAACTTTAAATACAAAATGAAGAATGGTGTAAATACTTGGTAGTTTTGTAATGGTTTCTATTGAATACATCCTCAAGAGGATTCATGTCATAGATATCATTGTGTGAATTGCTGTACCAGATTTATGAACAAAGTCTCTGTCAAACCTGTTATACAAAATTGGAGTTGATATAAATAAAGTATGTATATATGGGATATAAATGGTTTTTAACTACCAATTTTCACTATTGTCTTCTTAAAATATTCGTCTCTCATTTCTTTTTCGTTTGTTGAAAACAGAAATTGGCCTAAGTGCAGAGTAAAATGCCATCAAGTAACAACAACAAAAAGAAATACATGTGAAATATTGATTTTAATTCCTGTGTCATCAAATTCACATATCATTCAATAGAACAATCATGTCTGCTACCCTTTCTTCTTTCACATCAAAAATTACAAAAAAACACAACCCGCTCTTAATTAGTGTACCCCCTCCAAAATTTTAAATGGTCAATAAGCCTAGCCGATGAAAAGCTGATTGAGTAATTCATTCATTACCATGTAATGTGATATCCCAGTATTTTAACAATAAAATAGAATGTTACGTACAATACCCCAAATCACTCATTTCAACCTTGCTCAAAATATAAATTCCCCTCTCTCTTTCTCTCTCTCTCAAATACATGATCATATATCTATAAAGCAATCATTTCTTCACAAAATTTTGAAAAGTAAGGTCCTTAGTTACCATATTTCCATTTCGATCAAAGAAATTTCTGTCATTCATACAAAAACATATATCAAAATAATCATGTACATAATTTTTTGCAGTTTCTCGAGTCAATCATTTTAACTTTTAAGGAGTCTGTCTAATCCTGCTTGTAATCCCTTAAATTCTTCCATAAGTGTTCTTAGATCACTAGTTCCTGCAGCAGATAACTCCACTTGATACCCTGCAACACTGTCTAATGCGGTAATTGTAAAATGTCGCCTATGAAAGAAAGATAACAGATTTGTTTCAATTTAGAAGAATATTTTTTCCAAAAAATGAAAATAATCCAATAGGACGTAAAACTTTCCTTATGCACACTAATAATAATGTAATGAAATATACATAATTTTGAATTATGAAGTGTGGTTTGAAACCAACATGCTTCGAGTTATCAAGGGTTTCTTTCTAATATACATTCTTTTTCTGATATACATTTTAACTTTGAAGGATGTAGCAAACTTTGTTAGTATAATATTTTACAAAATTAGGTGATTTGTTATAATTTCTTCATAGCTACTTGGTAAGTGCCTGTATCAACTAGCAATCACTTTAAAAAGTGAAGATTTACCTTTCATAATTTGGTACCAACGTAGGGGACTCCACAAAAGAATTCAATAACTGACTGAGAACAAACAAAAGATGGTATTGTTTTCTTGAAGCCTGCCAGCATGGATCCTAAAATGAAATAATATAGTATGATTTGGTGCTATCATAGTAGAACAGAGCATCAGTATAGCGAGGGGGAGGGGGGGGGGGGGGCATTCTAATATGATGCATACAGTAGGCAAATTAGGCCAATTCTAATTTATATCATATCTTACCTTGGATTTGAAAAGTCTGTCATATATATCTTGTAATTTGATCAACGGGATTCCAATCTCAAGAAGCGTTTGATACACAAACTTGACAGAGAAGTTCTTTTCACAACTCGTTTTTTCTAAAAACTTGACCAAGAAACCTGCATCAACAAAAAATAAGAAATCACAACATGAGATTAAATGCAACATAAATATGCTTCAAAAATGCTTCTTATCTACTGCTTTTGTCAAGTATGTAACAAGCAAAAATATGTATCAAATTGTACTTACTCAATGGAAAAAATCTATCAGATCCACTGTATATTCTTCCTAAGGTAGTCAATTTTTGACCTAAAAGGTTCATCTGACTTTGCACATTGGCCCCTTCATTCTTCTTCAACTCTAAAAGATACAAGAGCTCAATTATACATTTTGAGGTGAACTCACTGACCCCTGGGGGCCCAAGTTTATGCAAAATGACATATATGTGTAATCCTTCGCTGGATGTGAAGCTGCATGGGGAAGAATTTTGAGGTACTTACTTCTGTAAGAGCTATGGCACTTCATTAATGCAAATGGGATAACCCATTAGCCAGGCACAAAGTTGCTTAACTTCAGTGATCAAGGGAACTGGCGTTTCAACTTGGCTATGATGTAGCTCTTTATAACATGATCCTTCATTCTTACATTCTAATCGATTCTTAATATATATTTCTTTCTTTTTGTAGCTTACCTCTTTGGACTATTTCTGTCCACAGATTTTCCACCAGCATTGGGTCAAAGTATCCAGCACACTGTATAATACTGAGTTTGCTCTCCACCATATCAAACTTGTTTGCAAATTCTTCATATAACTGAATAGAAAATAATAAAAAATGTTTATTACACAACACTGCTTCTAAGTTATTCTCTGTTAGTTCAGCTTTCCCTATCTCAGAAGTTGACACTTTTTCAAAGAATTCTTAGAAATCAAAGTATTTGACCTGGTTCACTTTAAGAATTCACAATTAAAAAAAGAGAAAAATGTTTCTACTCACAGTGCTAATATCCATCAATTCGGTGTTCAATCTTGCTCGAGCATGTTGAACCTCAGGTCTATCTTTTGGAAATTTGCTATTCAAGTTTTCATAGATTTGAAGCTGTAATCGTGCAACCTAAAATAGATGTACATGAAAATTGAAGCAAGATACAAATACATGCTGTGGGGATGAAGTTATAACAATGTCTTTAAATATATCAAAACGGTGGTCTTACCTCCATTTTTTCTTCCAACTCGTGTAGAAATTCTCCATCTGTTTTCATGGTCGACCCTTTGGCAGTCATCGTGGCTCTTGACAAATATTCTAATCTCTGAGCCAATGTCAAATCACTCCTGAAAAGATCAAGCCATTTATTTAATTCGAAACATATCCCAGAAAAATTACAGAAACTTATTTTTGAATTCTTAAAAGAGTGATAATTATAATAAAGACATCTATCCTCACATTAAAATAATAACACAACAACGCTAAAGAAGTATCACAAACATGAAAGGGTAAGCAAAGTAATGATATATATAGGTTATAAATTTGTTTTTAATCGCATTAGCAAAATGAAGAGAACACAAGTATGCAAGAATGCAATTACCCTTGACGCTCAGCAAGTTTTGCCAGTATTTTAGCTGCAGCACTGAAGTCTCTATTCTTCTCAAAGTATTTCCATAACAAGTCCAGATTCTCAACTTGATCAGCCTGGCTGCTGGCAAGTCTTTTTAGGAATGGCTCAAGGAATGTTGAATTAATCTGTAATATGAAAGAAAAATCATTTGTGAGCTAGAAAGGTAAGTTGGGGGAAGAAAGTCCCAAAAATTAAGCATCATCATCACTGCTTTTAAGTTAGCGAAACACGTAAACTCTGTTACCAACAATTTGAGTTTGGAGCTCATTTGCTACTCTATACACATTTTTGACCAGTTTAAGTATATATTTTTGGTTTCAGCACTTCATTGTGTACATATCAATATCAATGAAACGTCAATTTCCTTTACACAAAATATTAAAAAAATAAAAAGAGTTGACATGTTAAAAAAAAATTTTATACAAAATTTGAATCAACTCCTTCAATTTTTTAAATATCAAAAAAAAAAAAAATCTAAATTAAGAGCACGATTATACCTTAAAATCATAATTTTATATCTTGGTGTTTCTGTTCATTGTTTTTAATTAGCTACTGAAAGTTACAAAAATTGACCAAATTTTGGCATTTTTGATAAATTCAATGATCATTAATTTTCTTTCTGAAGCTTATAAAAAACAATGAACCAGTACCCATTAGGGATGTGATTTTGCCTTATAAGGCTAGGCACGTCCCTAAACACAGTCATGACCCTTGAAATAGGGGGCTATCACTGTCACGTCAAATAAAATCGGACTTTTTGCAGGCATGTGTCGCAAAATGTGTAAACATTACTTGCTCACCTCAAGAAGCCTTTCAGATAGATTCATCTCAACCAGCCATTCGTATAAATGAATATGGAACATCTCATCTTCAGACTTCAAACTCAAAGAAAACATCTGCTCAGTCTGTGAAAACAAAATTGAACAACAAAATAAACCCAATATTAGATTTATTAGCTTTATAAAACATTGATATCCTCTATGTCAGGCCAATATTAAAAATGATAACCCCTCCCCCCTCCCCAATATAGTACAGGCATTTGGTTGATCTTACATATTGTTCTGCTTCTGCATTAGTCAGCCTTGTTGGATCTCTTGGTGGTGGTGGTCCAGCAAGGTCTGGCAGGCTCATGGCCTGTGGGTGGGTGTAGGTTGTGGTCATTAAGTACCGCAAAGTAGATGTAATGCAAGAATAGCAAGATTTCCTACAAAAACATACATACCATAATTATGAAGTAAGCGGAAACATTTCATTACCTTATAACAGTCTAGCTATCTTATTCTTAGCATAAGTTTTAAGCTTTCATAATACTTTATAACATTATTTTTTTCAATTGTTTCATGCATAGAAAGGATTTAATATAATAAAACAGTTAATAACACTGATGAATCTTTTTAAAGTTTTCTTTGAAAATTTACTAGTTTTAAAATTGTAGTCAATTTTGTATTTGACTCACTCATACAAATCATAATCTAACACAAAGATAAAAAAACATTTATACCCACATGGTCATGTAAAGTAACTCACTTTAACACCAAATTATGAAACCAAGATAATTCGCTCTCACCACATACCTATGATAATAACCCTCCAATCCTTGTTTGTCATCTGCTGGTTGACCATTCTTATAGAAATGCAAAGCAAGCCCCTGAGGGTCTCTCTTTGAGGCTGCAGCAAGAGACAAGTCAACAATTCCAATGAAAAACCTGGCATCTAAAAACTGCTGGCACACACTAGCAATGTCTATTCTAAGCGGAATTTGTTTGTAAAGGTCAAGGGCCTTTCGCAAATAGTCTTCCCTTTCTCTGGGATTCTGTGTTGACTTTGCAAGTTGTTGCATTTCATCAGCCTGTAAAAAGTAGGAGTTAAAAAAACACAATGAGTCTTAATTTTTTTCAATTTTTGAAGAAAAAATTGATACAAAATAGATGCCACAAAAATATGATTTACCTTTGAACATTTTGCATCATCAGGACTGTAAAATGATGGACAGATTTCCCTGAGTTTACAACTAATAGCATCAGTCACTGCATTGTCATCCAGATGACATTTTATCAAAGCTTGAATCAAGGCTTCAATAATCTGAAACATACACAAAATTGACACAATGATTGTATGAAAAATCTTTCTTTTATATACTTTATGGTGTTTTCGTCAATAATAAAAGGACACCAATGTTGCTTACCTCTTTTCCTTCTGTCACAAACTGTCTGAATTTCATATTTTTCAAAGCATTTTGTTGGTCCTGAAATCAAGAGAAAATGCAGTGATTGATTATGAATCTGTCTGCTCATAGCATGTGTTCATAGAAATCTAGGCAAGGCTACATTTCTACATTGACTTTGATAATATCAATTGAGATGTACAAATAACTACATTTCATCATGATATGCCCATTAATGTTAATATTGACTTTGAGAATTTTTTATTAAAAGAAACGCTCTATCTATCCCTCCACCCCTTCTGTACTTTAATACTAGTACATTCCTACCTTTGTAAGTCTTGCTACAATAAGATGGAACTGATGATCGCAAACCATCTTCCATAAGCCAAGAGATTCACAAACTCTGTTGATTAAATTTTGAATTTGTTGAAGTGAAGATTTTTCTTGCGTCCTAGCCTCAGCTGAAAAATTAGAATAAATATAATAATTCAGACAGAATATCACAAATTATTACATCTAGATGAACCTAAACCAAATCTAAAAATATCAAATCCTTATAAAAATGGAAGTAAAAAGTCCAATTTTAAAATCAAGAACTTAGAAACCTACCTTGCATCTTTTTATGTGATGGATCTTCAGAAATCCCATGTCTTTGAGTTAGACTTGATACAACATAACTGTAGAAACAAGTCAAAATATATCAACAACAAAGCTAACAAAATGCCATGGCTATAATGTTAAATCTTTCAAGATTAAGTATTCAATAGAAAAGCTTTTCAGCAAACTGTAAATTCAAAAACTCCTTCTCAACTGTACATTTATTAGATTATAGCAAAAACAAACATAAAAGAAAAGAACATACTGGAATCCCCAAAAAACATGTAAAATGGTAATGGAAAAACAACATTACCTTTCTGCCATTAAAGGTGATGCAAATTGTGAATTCTTGTCCATAAAATCTTTCAAACTTTTCATGTCTTCTAAGAACCATCCCAACACAACACTGTTGTAGCTGCTGTGAATCTGAAATTCAAAGGCGATCAGACAAGGGAAATAAAACCATGAGTTGTCTTCCACCCTCGCTATACAGTCTATTAGTATCACTTAACACTGATAAACATTGATAGAAAAAAACCCAGGAAAGTCTAGACATGTTTGATGCTAGGAAAATATGATACATCACCAACATGTAAAATAATTCATGGAATATCATAATGTAAATACTCACTTCATTGTGTTGGTGCCTGACAACCATGACAGCTTGCCAATAAGGCCTGGAATGAATAATAAACCAAACTTAAATCCCCTGTCAGACACAGCAATAGCATCATAAAGAATTTAGTATTTTATCTTAATGAACAAACTAAGTACATTATATACATATCGATAAATGGAAGAATACACTGATACCTATTTGAATAACACAATGTGTCTTACCTCATAATTCTTGCCAAATATAAGCAAAGGCCGTCATGTTTCCCAGAGAATCTCACTTCAGTTCCACCAGTAATACTCTGTTGATTTCCTACATATGGCGTTGACATTTGAAATTGTTGTGAGCCTATTATTGTATGAACAAAAACACATTATGGTAAAAGTTCAGTGAAAATAGCCCCTATAAAGGAAATTAAGCAGAAATACATAAAGTAAAAATAGTGTTCTCCAGTCATATAAGTGTATAATTCCAATTTGACAGTAAAGGCTAAAATCAAATAATTATTATAAACCTCCCATACCAGGGGTGAGGAAATTTGTTCTGCCTGAACCATTTGTAATTGGCGAAAGAGGGAGACCTTTAAAAGAAAAGAAAAGAAAAGAAAGAAAAAACATGTTGTTGAGATATTCCCGAAAGAAACAGATCATAAAATAGACAAAAATAAATTTACAACGAAGGAAAAACCAATATAAATATTAAGAATATGCTGGTTTAATTAAGGCATTTTGCAATATTAAGATAATTAAAAAAAAAAATTGTTGACACCCTTGGTTTCTGGTCACGCTCAAAAGAATTGAATTACCTTGAGAAGGCATAGATCCTATTGTATAGTCTGATTCACCACCATATGTAAAGAAAGCTCTTGTGGCCCATTCAGATATTTCTTGATCAGCCTGTGTGACTGAAGAGCAGGCAAGAATGAGACAGGTCGCGCATGCTTGGTCCACCTGATTGTGATACAATAAAAGAGGACATTTTCATTAATTCACATCAATAACAATGTACATGCTTGCCATTCAACATGGATATGATCATAAACATAATGTAATAATAATCATAGCAATGATAAATGATACTAATAATATACAATAATAATAGTAGCCAATTTTCATGTAAAAAGCAGGCTATAACGACATAGCATAGTATTATCACATTAATATATTGCTTCTATGATACATTGAAGAATGCAGTTTTGATAATCAGTCCACAAGCTAAATGTCTTAACCACAATATCAAATAACATTGTGGTACATTGAAAAACCGGTTGAGCTTACCGGTCAAAAGTTTAACACATTTAGCTTGTGGATTGTAATGATTAATGGCTACAACAAAAGTTCAATGGCTTTGAATCAGGATTGAACACTGTCACAGTGTAACGTTTCTACCTTGTGAAGTTTAAAAAAAGAAGCAACATCTTCACAGTCTGGCCCATGATTGCTTGAAAGGAGGTCCTTCAGTTGGTCCACAGGGTTCAATTTGTTGTAAATGAAACTTCCCTAAATTAGAAAATGTATCAAACATTGAATAAAACAACATTGGATGACAATAATGAACAAAGTAAAAAAAACTATCATGATGAAATGACAAAACTAAAAGTGAGATAGTTATTGACTTACACTTGAATTTACAATGACAAATTTTCTTGGTGGCTCCATATGTTGTGTCACCACAAGGGGAGGTTCTGGTTTATTCCGGTCTCCCAGAAGTTTGTTTAAATGGTGAGACCTTGGAACTTCAGCTATGGCCCATATTTTTCCTTGTATTGGAGCAATTTCCTAGAAATTGAAATTCAACAATTTTTCAATGGATCTGTTACATGACTTCTTTTTTTTAGAGAAACAGAAGTTGAAATCATATCTAATGAACAATGCTAATATGGTATTTAAACTTGATGCCTAAAACTGCTGGTGATCCGAAAAAATGATATTATATAAACTATGAATATATTTGCTGTTACAAGATATTCCAGATTTTCAATACAGCAGTCAATAAAATAAAGGATGACCTACAAATGTCTCCATTAAGTTACTTCTGAAAGGAAAGGAGTCTGGACTTATGCACCACATCAGCCCATTATCACCAGCCTGAAGCTGACCCAAAAGTAGGGTCCCTATTACAGAAGAAACAAAAATACATCCATACAAAAGCAAAAAGTGTAATCGGAAAAGACACAAAAAATTCAAGTGAGATCACAAGCTTCCTTTTACAATGTTTCATCCACTCAGGATTCTGGTTCTAACAACTACATTTTCCACAGAACTGCTTTCTTTAAAGTAGATATTTATTCAAAAATTAGCAATACACCAGTAGAAATATCATAGAGAGAGATCCAAAACAAGCATCCTTCTTACAGAATTGATTATCTTAAAGTAGAATTGGAAAAACCTCGAAGTAGAATATTTTCACTCAAAGCTTACCTCTTTTGTAATGAGCAAGATGAACATTTTGTGGTTTTCTAGGGTCTCCACTAGCTGACATTCCAGGAGGAAGTCTGACATGAACAAGTGTTAAATGATTTGGCCTCCCACCTCGATGGGAAGTGGAAAAATACAACCTGGCTCCTATTGAGAAAGGAATCAGAAAAATAGTATAAGGTTATAAACAAAGATCAGAATCTTTTTTTTAGGCTTGGAAAATTACCTATAAATAATAATTACTGACAAATAATAAGATTTCTGTCATGGTACAATACTAATTAGATTTGTTGGAGGTTCAGTTGTCATATAATTGATTTATTTTAAAATGATAACCACTGTCTAACTATGGTCGTTAATTGGTTCTTTTACCTTACATAATACAAATACAGACAATCGTTTCAACATTTCTTACAAACCTATAACATTGCAATTTGCAGCAACTGAATATATTTTGGTTCAGCAGAATAAATTACCAAGTCTGTTACATACCTGTATCTGTAACAGCTAGTACATGAATGCTTGTAGATTCTGTAATGGGAATGGCTGATATATTCACCAAACACTGGAAATGACTGGCCTCCACTTTGCTGCAAATCAAGAATAAGCTTATTGCTATATCAAGTCCAAATAGGTCAAATGAAATCTTTACTTGGCTTCACAAAGTATTTTACTTCATTCAAACACAAAGGGACAATTCATTTTTACATAGTGAAAATGTGCTAGGCACATGAATACTTCCATCCCTAATGAGAGAATACTAAATCCCAAATTCGAATAGGAGATTCAACTTACTTTGCAATTCTTGAAGCATTCTTTTTGATTGTGTCAATTGAATTTTCTGCAACTCTGCCAAGACCTTTCCCATCAGTTCCAAAGTCAAACACCTTCAATATTTGCAACAACATACATGTCAAATAGGATTTCAAATAAGCTATAGTATAGTAAAAACAACAACAATTTTCTAAATTTTCCTACACTATAATAAGCTATTAATGAGAGGAAAGACGATTTGATCTTTTTAGATTGCGGAAATCATACAGAATGATTTCAAGTGACATAGTGATTGTTAATACACTATGTAAATATTTGTAGTTTTCTTGTGTCTCTTACCTTGATGCCACCTCTTTCCGATCTCAAATATAGAATGTTCCTAGAATTGTCAATACTTATTTGGACTATAGCACCTGAAATAGAAAACACACGAAGGACTGTAAGAAGTACTGATTACCACAAATGATTTCACAAAAACAAATCAAAATAAAAGCAGTATTTGAGACAAGTTAATCTGGTGAAAAACATGAAAGCCACATATTGTCTGTAAAGATTTTTTTTTTTTACTTTTCATAAGTGAGAGTTCATGAGACATCAACAATTTCAAAAATATTTGCAATATTAAAATCAGCATGTCTATACAGTTGATATGAATTTAAACATCTTTTTCCCCAACTTACCATCATCTGTGTAGCTCATGTTCAAAAAGGATGGAACCATGAAAGAAAAGGGACTTGTAGAGTGATTGATTTTTTTACATTTTCTGCTGAACCATCCATCTTCTGCCTACGAATCACATAGAAATAAGAATGACAATAGTCTATTGGATTTGAAATATCACACACATTTTAAAATTTGCTTCATGTATCCTCTGTTCAATTAGGCATGCAGCATTATTAGTGAGTTTTAATGCCTCAATCTCATTCTAAATCAAAATTGACTTAATAAATCAATTATAAAATATAAAGCTATATCATCAGTAAGAATTTTTTTTTCTAATCAGTGATATTCTGTAAAATCTAACAACTAAAAATAATAACCAGGTCCAGTAGATATATAAATTAACTTACTTGATAGTGAATTTCATATAAACATCCATCTTGACCTCCCAAGAATATTCTACCATTATCTGTACTTTCTATACATTTCACATGTAAGTTATCAGCAGGAAGTGAAAACAATGGTTCTGGTAACAAGTGCATGGTTCCAACAGAAGCACTGAATTCTACAGAACCTGGAAATAATTCCAAGATCAATTATGTGAGTAATTATTACAATGGGATATCATGTGCACTCGAGACTACAAACAGGAATATTTCTGAAGTATAAGAGCATGTGTGAGTTTCGTTCACGCGCCTAATTTTTTCCAGACTCATCGCAATATATACAGCATTGGACATAAATAACGATGAGACGTGTGAATGAAACAGGCACATGATCTATTACTTTGGAAATATTCCTATTCATAGATGACCATGAATAATCAGCAGAGGCTCTTTGTGCCAGTATCCCATTGGTCATTCATATCAAATATCACAGACCACCTCTTAACTGTAATACTGCATTTCATAATGAACAGACAGCTGTGAGCCCTTGGGGTAAATATTAAATTCTTCTCAAAGGTAACTAGAATATGAACTAAAAAGCAATCATACTATAGAATACATGTACTTTCTACCCGTATGTATAATGATATTACACATGCCTAATATCAAAATTTAAACTTGAACTACTTGAATTTCCAAGCCACGAAGTACAAATTTCTGTCACCCTTCCATTAGAAAGAGGGTCAATTGAACAAAAGCACATTGTTTTGAGTAGTGGAGAAAGAAAAAAATACCTTCATTTGGATTAGCAAAACTAACTCCAAGCAATACGATATCCATTGCTGTTGCCAGACATAATAAATATTGAATATGTGGCTGAAAAATCCCTGGTTTGGGATAAACTAATCCTGCACAGAGAATAGTTTCACTTAGCCCATCAAAATAAGCAAGATCAGACCTGAAGAAAGAAATTACCCATATTACAATTAATGTTTTATACAAGAAATTGAGAGAGAGCATTCAACATTTACAATATATGAAATCTGATAGTTGAGAACTCTATTATCTATCTTCTCTGTATCATTCACTGATTAAGTAGCACTTGAATGTATCCTTCAGATTCTCTGTCTAAATAACTCACCCATCTTCATAATTCCATACAAATATATCACTGTCAATAGCTAGCCAAGCTCTACTTATTTCAGGCATAAGCCCCATCATAGAACTGCACTGCATATCTTGACATTCATTAAGGATTAACTAGTAAAGAATTCATGCAAGATTATATCAAGCCTAAGGCCTATGAAATATGAAAAAAAAATACAAGACAAACAGATCTATAAATTACAATTTTGAAACCTAGAACAATAAATAAATGTATTATCATTCTGAATTCGAAACTGTATTTGTAGGAGATAAGACTTTAGTTCTTACGAGCTGCGGTTACAATACATTTTTGTAGAGACTCAAAGAATAAAACCTATCTGTATTGTTATAATTAATTACAAAAGGATACAGCCAAATTGTTCTGTTAGCTCTGGAGGGAGCGGAACATGTTTTATATGACTTAATTCTTTGAGAGACGCCAATCCAATTTGAGGATCAGACAAACTTGGATAGTCATGATCCTGAAGACCACTGATAGTTTTCATTTGAGCTGTAATAGATTGAAAAGGGTAATAAGTGTTTTAAAATAACTAGGCAAGTTTTGCCATTATCAGATAGTTTCCAACTTGGAAGACTGTCTACAATTCCAATCAACTGAGTATTTCAAATTAAGGCACAATTCATGTTTAATGCTACAGCCTATTCATAATAATGGATATCTATCTTGAATAATTTGTACTTTTAATGTGATTTTGTTGTTCATTAGAAATAACTTATGACTTTATTATACATTCCATGTACACTGTAAGTATTGTGGTGGATTTTAGCAACTTAGGACAACAAAATATTTAAAAGGATACTGCTTGCTATGTATTAAAATGAAATTTTCTGCAAAATTCTATGAATGTTACTCACTTGATTGATTAATTTGTAACATTGTGGAAAGTTCTAAGAAACTTGAGTCTGCTTGTTCAGCTCTATCTATCAAAACTGAGGCTCTTTCAATGGCATCTCTAGAGTCTAGAGGGCCCATGACAGTTCCAGGCGTATTCATGGAGAAATTTGCCATGGCTATTTGATTTTTTTCCTTTTCTAGAATTAAAAGAAACATGAAAAGTGAAATATATGACAATTGTCAGTGTTGGGTTATCAAAGTAACAATGCAACCTATGCGAATCAAATAGGTAAGATGAAGCTATGTTGTTTGATGAAATGTCTATAGCTATAATTGATCGACACAAATATCATTTTTTTTTTTCGTAGTAAAATTAATTGTGTATGAATGATCGGAATATTATTGGTTACTAGAACAGTCGATAATAGGTGAATTCAATGATGATCAAACGTCAAATGTGTTTTCATTTGATACCTACCCCGTAATATAAATACAAATGTCTATCAATATAACTATAAGTTCTCAGCTTGTATGTCTTCCTATATCATCTCATATCCTATGTCTTCTTGTTCTGATTAACCTTATTCCCGGCTTTTCCTTTCAAAAGTAGCATGCCGCCATTATTATGTGATATGCCATCTAGTGACACTTATTGTAAATAGCTGAGTATTAGGTTTTTTTGAGTAATCACTCCACCCATGTCTAGCCCTTTTTATCTCACATTCGATACATTCATATTTAGAGTTTTTCCATTAAATCAATGTGGTTTGACTCTACAAGAGTTTCAAAAAATATATGTTTAGGTTGGTAAAATGACTTATCCTTATATACAAAGGGAGACTTCATTAATTGATGAAATGGACGTGTGGCACTAGGCACCGACGACAGATGAACATTACATATATTAGCCGACTCATTAATCTTTTTTTTCGGGAATCAGTAAGGTCAGATTGATTGGCGTGCCACACAAACAATACACTCATCGTAATGCAGAGTATTCCGGTGTGCTTGTAGCTTTGATTTTTGATATATTCACTGAAAATTGAAATGAGATAAAAGGCCTGTAGATTCAGGATTCACATATATTCTAGTGACTTATCTCCTTCATGATCAACTATCCGTGGTCATAATGAGAGTTTTGAAGTTAAGATGGAGAGCAGCGTGTGCAGCTGCCTTTTCATTTCTATTGGTAGTTTACTTGATAAAAAGTGAGTGCGATGGTTTTTTTTGACGAATTTATTTTCTTATACAGTTCCGTGTATATAAGCGAACCTATACAAGCTATGGTCAGTATGGACTAACTACCAAGGCTTCCAAGCTGTCCTTTTCCAAGTCATATCTCTGGTCTCTGTTAATGTTATATTGGACGGTTTTTTTAGGTTAATTGGTGGAATAAAATGTCAAAAAGCCTCACTGGAAAGTTCAAAAACTGTTTCTAATCTCATTTTTTAGGAGTTTTTTAACTTACGATGATACGTACAGTATCATTGTCATGGTTGTTCCACTTGCCAAACAAGCTGTTTTAAAAGATTTAGGGTTTTAAATGAGTGATTTTTTTAATATCTTAGTTATTAAATAATGTAATTTTCTTGCTTTTTATATTTCAAGGGTTTTTCCTGTCTCAAAGTGCATCAAATTGCATTGAAAATTACCAAGAAGTTCCATATTTGAAAGACTCGCTCTCATACTGCAACCCCATTTACAATAACCCAGTCACTGGATCTGAAGGTAAATATATTAAAGCAATATTTCTTTACACAGAATTCTTAAGAAATCAAAGTTTTCAACCACTAACTGATCTTTATTTTTGATGTCTTGTTATGACTTTTAACCTGGATTGTTTCATGATTCATTGCTTTGTTTTCTGACTGTCCAGCTTCTTGCAAAGGGGGTACAAAATGAACAAATTATGGCATATGCTGACCATAGGAGTCAGTTATAGCAAATGCCATTGATTTAATTTTATGATGTGTAATTTGGGAAAGAATTTGAAGAAATACTAATTAGATTACACAGCAAATAATAAAAACCAAATTGCTTTGAAAGTACTAGTTTTGGACAGAATTATTCATATACAGGAATGAAAATCTTTCCAAGATTATATCTTTGTTTTGATCATATATTGTGTCTCTCTTTTTTTTTCTAGGCGAGGTAAATCCTGAAGAATGGAAACTTAAATCAGTTCATATTCTCATACGTCATGGTGACAGACTCAACATACATTCCATACCAAACTTGGAGAAACAAGTAAATGCAAGCTGTCAAATGGAAGATAAATTTACTGATGTTGTTCCAGAAATGAAAGATTTTGAAGCTACCATGAGAGATAATTACAAGAGATTACATAATGATGGTAAATCGCCAGTGGAAAATTTAGGCCTTTATCCCAACACCAAACGATGCATGCTTGCAAAGTTAACACCAGAAGGTGCAGCTCAACATGTCAAAATAGGTGCATTTCTCAAAAAACAATATTTAGACAGATGGCATTTGTTGAAGCAGGATGATTTTTATCAACAGCTTTATTTACGAAGTACCACGATTAGCAGAACTTACCAGAGTGCAATGGCATTTTTATATGGATTTTTACCATATTTTGATGCATCCAATTTAAATATTGATCTTGTTCAAAACAATACTCTATGTAGCGTACATACAAAATTTCCTTGCAGTTGTGAATCCATGGAGCGTTATATAGATCAATTCTCTTGTAACTTTGCCCAGACTAGTCCTCAAGTTCTTGGACAAAGAAACGTTCAGAATTTCTACACAAACCTTGCTAAGGAGCTTGGTGTCAATCGGTCAGACCTATCAAAGATGTCTCATGTTTTTGATATCATAATGGTCCATGCGTGTCATAATAGATCTATGAAGGTCTCTGAATCAGATCATTGCTTGAATCCTAGTGTCATTAAAGAGGTTGTGAAGTTACTTCATGAAAATGGAGCAAAACAGATTCATAACCCACTTTATCAGCGTGCAGCAAAATTGAAATTTCAACCACTTTTCTTTGAAATAGTCAATCGCATGATTGCTCAGACAAGTGATGAAACCCCAGTCAAGTTCACCCTGTATTCTGGACATGATTCGTCTGTTGAACCGTTTGCTATTGCTTTGGGTTTCAGCAATGGTCTCTGGCCAAAATATGCAACAAGAATTGTCTTGGAGCTTTATACAAGTGCCAAACCAGAGGAGAAAGGCAAAGCAGCCATACGCATTCTCTACAATGGAGAAGTAGTCACAGGTCTGACTAGCTTCTGTAGAGATAAACTCATTGATATCAACATAGGCCTTTGTCCATTAGAATATTTTAGACAGTTTGCTGATTATGGAAACATTAGAGATCTAGGTGAAAAAAATTACCAAGAAGCATGCATTCCAAAGTAAAGACCAACAATGAATTACGTTGAAAAATATTTCGAAGTGATTAAGAAAGAGTTATAAATTGAATGAGTTTTCTTTCTTTTGCAACTAAAAGTTGAAAATATATACATACCTGTACAGTAAACAAAATAAGTAACTTTTTGCAATTGAAAGAAAAAAGGCCACAAACTCACACAGGAGTTATAAAAAGTACTGTATAATGGCACAGTGAGTCCAGATATGGTCACTGTATAAAAATAATGTTGATAGTTTCATTCCAAGCCCCTCCACATTAGGAATGAAAAAAAACCTACTCCCAATGCTTGGTCAATTTAATGTTTGTCTATGGGACCTGCTTGAATGGATATAGGAAAAAAATGGCTTGTCATTACTTCGATATGTAGCTAAAGCTGTCTGTTTCTAGGCCTTTTACAGATACAGCTGTATCAATTACAGTTAATTCATAATTGAATGAAAGTGGTTTTAGTTGCTTACTATGCATATTTTTCATTGATTTTGAACTGTGGCTTATTAATTATTTGAATCAGATTGTTGCCATAAGATTTGTATATTTTGTCAAATGCAAATGTGAAAACCATGTGTCTGTCCTAGATGAATTTACAACACAATGTTTCATTTTAGTACTGAAGAATTTATGGGTGGATCTGTGACAAAACACTCATCTATAGATCATAAGGTTGAGGGTTCGGTTCCCTGCCTCGCCTCATGTTTTTGTCATTGGGAGAGCTCAAGATAGACTTTACTACTGTTGAATTCTCATGATTTTTTTTATTCATGTTTTTGCTTACAAGATTGTAATATTGATTTCTTATCGCTGATGGTGTTTACTGTATCAGTATATGATGATGTGAAATGGTTTCACTCTGCTGTGTTCTGTTGCTATATATATATAATTGTTTGTTCCAGAATTCCATTTAGGAATAAGTAATAATGACCAAATATCATGGGACAAGGGGAAGGTGTCAATTTAAAGACGAGGATATGAAAATAACAAACTTACAATTTTATAGATGGGGCTCCAAGAATATGTACATTTGTATTCATGTAGACTCAACGTGCATGCATAATATAGAGGGCACACACAAGTTATTTGTAAATGTATCTTATTCCGTCATTCCAAATTATTGAAGTTGTGTTGGCAAAGCATTCTACTACTTAGGTTATTAATCTCTTATATTGCCAGTATTTATTTTGTGTCACAAAATTAGATGTACAGTTGTTAGATCAACTTGATGTTTCTTTTACAGCAAATGTTACTGTTTACCATTCCATAGTGGATTTAGATTATTGTACCATGTACACTACAATACATGTTTGTAAAGGGAAGTTTGTATCTGAATAAAGTTCTCTCTCTTTCAAGAAAAAAGTTTTGGTTTATATGTTATGGTGTTTTAAGTTTAAAAACTAAAAATAATTGACTCACGTTTAATACTTAGAATTAATATCATACTTTGGTTTGGTATCTTATTCAAACCTTTACATGCATATAATATAGCAATGGGGAACAAGCAATTGTGAAAAAAATGATAGCCTAAGGCCCTTTGCTTATATATAAACTTTTTATTATGTAAAAATGTTTCTTTATTTTCAAAATAAAATAAAAGCATAAAGATGACAGTTGCATAAAATAGTATGGAATGTACAGCTTTTTATAATTTCACGTACATCTAATAGAAATGTGTTAGATCTTCCACTTCCTTCAGATTCAGATCTTTTTCTTCAAAACATGGATTTTCCCCAAACTTTATCATATAAAACATCAATATAAAAAGTGAATATAACATCACTTTTTCTATTGCCCTGGAATGCAATATTTACATAATAAATTTATAGTGTATGAAAACATCAGATCTTCCTTCATATCAAAACTAAAAAGAAAATCTTGGAATCAAGACTTTTCTGAGCATAAATTCAGCCCCTTTATCAGCTTTTCATTATTCAACAATTATGTGCATTTATACAGTTATGCATACATTGATATAGTCACAGGAATAAATGAAAGAATTAGGCCCTGAGAAGGTTATATCTAGGCAACATTGTATAATATGGAATACACAGATTTTACATTGCTTACTTCAGGAACTACTCATATATTTACAGTTTGTTGCATGTAAATAAAGTAAAGTTATGCACAGTTATTTTTACATTCTACAGAAGACCACTAAATATCAATAAAGAGAAGATGAAAGCTCTTCAAGCTTATTTCCATAAAAAAAAATGATCAATAAGGTTAAATGTGTACTCGATTTGTATATTCCTGTTTTTTTTTGCATTTCACCTTTACTGCAAATTTGGACAAAGACTTAATGTAATGTATAGACTAAAGTCCTAGAGACTCATGAATTATCACCATCTTGATCAAGACAGATATGTTTCGATGACATATTGCTCACCAAAAGAATCCATAAAAACAAGGTAGTAGATATTCCAACTGTATCACACCTAAGTTTTTAATTGACTGAAAGCTTATAACAAAACAAAATGGAGAAATTCAATGGAAGGCACATTTCATTATAACTCTCTTATACCAATAATTCCCTGGCATATGCTCCTATATTTGACCTATATTGCAAAAGAGTTGCTTATGCTTAGGATATTAATATTTAATCAGGTAGTATTAATCATATTTTTAAAAAGTTATATTTGAATGATTTATCATTGAATTATGACTTTTTTTTAAACTTCTCCCAGATTTTGACTATGACCTTTTTCTGTAATAAAGGCTAGATTTCAGATCTTTTTTTCCTTGCATTAGAGCTTATATTGATATTATAAATACAAGATATTTCCTTTCCAAATAAAACGTGTTGAAATTCATTATAAAATCAAACCAGTTACATATACTGCCAGGATCGAAATTCCCATTGAAAGCCATGTTTTTGATGATAATGTTCTTGCACTGTTACATAAATTGTCTTCTCCACAACAATACACACTGAAATCTTCTGTCCAAATATAGGTACGGCTGTCACAATTTGAACTGCATCCTCTTTCTACTACATCTTGGCGATGATCGATTCTTGTCACTTTTTTCTACAAAAAATCAAGAGAATTTTCATGATCTGCAGCCCAAAATTGGTCCCAATACTATATTTGTAAAGGTATAGATATTTACAAACAAACCTATGTGAGTTGCAATAACGAATCAATTTCACAGTCACATGATTTTGTAATATCCTTAGCAAATTTAGGTATTATGAGTGTCATTAAAACATACATATACATTCAACCTAGGCTATCTGGAAAAAAAATGAATTAAACACTAAAAAAAATTTTCTCTTCTTCTCAATCTCTGCTTTTCTTACCTCGCATACTTCATTCTTAGCACAATTCTGGATGAATGTTCTTGATCCTTCAACAGTTGGGTTCAGGCAATCATTTGGATCATAATGGGTGACTCCTCTGCAGTAGTAGCATTCTATTGCTGACACATCTATGGAAAACAGAAAGGCAATTTGGATTTATTGATAACCACATTATAAATGCACACCAGGGGTCTAGTCTGTTACCTATCAAAATGTATTTTATTATTTATGTAGAATATTTGGCATTGCTAACCCATTTCAGAAGTGATAACACAAACTTACTAAGTCTTGTCAGCATTTATTGAACTAAATATTATCCAAATAATAATGTATGATTAATTGAGAAATTAAACGAGACTTACCTGTAAGTTGAAGTTTGATAAGAATTTTACTCTCATCACATCATAGGGATTATATAGCTCATTGAATCCCATTTGATGGGATGAGAGTAAAATTAAGTACCAAACCAATACAGTAAGTAGTAACTGTAACTGTTAAAAAGGGACAAGTATTTGTTTTGATGAAAACGATTCATGAAGTTCAGCTGTTATATGGCAGCATGTCAGTATGAAAAATGTATCTCGTAAAGAATCCTTAATTTTTCTTCTCATACAAACAGTTTCAAGAAATACTTCCTACACAAATAAGCTCTATAACAAACCATTATAATATTGGTGAATATGATTGTGCTACAAGTCTACATGATTATGATGTTTGTGTCTTCACTATCAGTGTGCAACTTTCTTATGAACTTATACACTGTCATCAAAATAAATACACTTTCCGACGTCAGCAATAATCTTGATAAAACCAATCATAAAATGATTATGATCAAAGTAGATAAACTTTCCAACGTCATCAATAATACCATAAATCAAACCTACCTTGTATCAGTGACAGTAATACTCCTAAAACAACACTTATAGATAAGAGGTCTGTTATCATATTCCGCCACATATTTGCTGATTTCTCTGATAACGTATCTGAATTTGTTCAAACAAACCGAAATGTTGTCATCGATTGAATATACGTTCACTTTTCCACAATATATTAAAACTTAAAAATGCTACACAAAAGTTAAAGAAATACTTGCATTCTTACTGCTTAAAAATATGAACCGAATGCAACTTTTGTAGCTGACCTAATTTACCTGTATATAACCAATCGGATTTGGACGACCTCTAGCGAGCAGGTGCATCATCATCTTTTTTTTCAGTTTGTAAAGTTACAAATATATATTTTAAAAAAAGAAACAAACATACATATATATGTAAGCTCTAATGAATCATGTAGGCTTTTATTTATAGAACATTTGGAAAAAAACTTGTGATGATCATATTTTATTTTTTTATTTTAGCGGACCTTTTCCTCCATACACCCACAAAAATATTTACTGCGAGGCAGCTGTCAAGATGGAGAATCCCAGAGAAAAAGAGCACTTGTTGGCTTTAAAAGGTAAGTTTTTATCTAAGTTTAGGGAATTGGCATATTTTACATGGTAACAAACTCTCGAGTGGACTTGATTACTAAATATGTCATACATAGAATTGTGCAACAATGGTTATTTTGTTAAATTAACATTTTGACAGTTCATGGGATATAGGAAATGTTGTCAATGACTGAAATTAGCCTGACTGTGAGTGTGATGTTGATCGATGTTGTCATGTGCCACTTACAACAGTTCATGTACAACGACATGAAGATACATGGTTTTTTTTATTTGTGGAGGCATTTTCATCTTAAGTCTAATATGAATACATGCCTCAACTACCCTAAACACTAGTTTAACTCTGAATGCATACAAAATATTTCAAAACTTCTTCAAAAGAAAAACCATCTCTCTCAAAACAAAAGTAACTGTATTCAATAATTTTGTAAGTATTACCCCCTTATATAATTGTGAACTGTGGACAATGACTTGGTCTTTATACAATGTTTTAGATAGTTTTCACTGAAGGCTGCTTCACAAACTGATAAAAGTAAAATGGCCTAACAAAGTGAGCAACACGAATGTGTATAAACTAACAAAAGAAAAAACACTTCCCAAAAAAATCCTAGAATGTCACCTCAGATGGACAGGATATATGCTTCAGCTTGGTGAAAATGTGCCAGTTTTTAGAGGCATTAGTGTCTGTTAAACGCCCAGTTGGAAAGCCAAAATCAACATGGTTTCAGCAGTGCAAAGATTACCTGCAATTATGAAAGCTGGACATCTTCATGGCAGAAAGTACAGCAAAGAAAAGAAAGATTTGGAAAAATTATTTCAATGTAAAATGTTGGAAAACCAATGAAACTGCACCATTGTTATATATTTTTATATATAAACACTTGTAACAGTAGCAGTGTTACAGTTAGTGTTGTTAGTAAAAGTTCCTTTTGTACCAAGTGTGAGTCTTAACTCTTAGTGTTAATGCTTAGTCTGCAACTCTAAGTGAGTACAAGCAGGTAATAATTTAGAGATTCAGAGATGATCAGCACTTTTAGAATTTTGCATAGCAGTTTGTATCTTTGCAATGTTAAATCTAGCATTGCAGTTTGGCCATTTTGTTTAGCACACTGCTGTGCGAATTAAGGTAAATTTAGCTAAGATGCATCTTGATGATATACGACTGGCCTTCCTATCATGCAGCTTTTTTCCCCTCCCAACTAAAGTATGTTAAATGTGTACCAAATATTTGAATGGAAAGGAATGATATACATCATGACATGTATATAGAAATCAGAACCACTTATCAAATGGAACCAAAGACAAATGGACCTATTTCAACACATTAATGAAATTATTTAAAAGAACAACTACACTTTTATAGCTTAAGCTGTGATAGAAAAATATTCATGCATAATGAAAAGTGGAAAAATAGCGTATGACACAATTATGTTACTAAACTGGTCCTTGTGGATTTAACTCATTTATCAGGTTTGTGTAGTAAAGTTGTGTTACTTTTATAGCAGTTTTACATCTTGCATGATACTTCTGGATTGCACATGTTTGACAATATCATCATAGTCATGTTTTCAATATTTACAACTTTATTTCTATTACAAAATTATGTTGAATGGAAGTAGATTTGTAAATGATTTATTCTTGATAAAAACAGACTTGATTAAAAAAACGTTCTCTCAAACACTAGATGGCCCCAGTTGATCCTTAGTTGACATCCATCAAGTTTTGATGTTTAATAGACTGAGTCTATATTCAAATAAGGAATTCAACTTATTTAGTTTTTAATAGTTACCAACTCACATATATCTCATGAAAAAAGTAAAGCCTTTAAAAGTATATTTGATAAGATAATGTTGTTTTTGTCCTCATTTTCAAAGTTGCTGATTTTTTTTTTGGAAAGAGAATATACTTATCATGACTGTTTCAGCTGGTTTTAAAAACATTATTTGGGTCATTGTAACCTATATGAATATTTAGTAATCTACAGCTTGCCTCAAGTCGAATGTCATTGTCCATGTTATATTTTCCTTGTACCTACACCCAACAGCTATGATACTTTTATTGAGAATGATGATATATTGACGAAATTTGTGGAGATACTATGAAAGATACTATATGACTATGGATGTTTTGATTGATCTTCATGACATTTGTATCCAAACATAGTCAATCACTTGTCAGGTTTTTGATGAAAATATCACATGTTGAGAAGAATTTCTTATTGTTTTTATTGAAGATCAGTCTGATTAAAACAAGTGTTACAGACTCTGTAATATTCATTATGTTTAATTGTTAATTAAATATTAGAATCCAGGTTGGGATTTTGATTATTGTTTTTCTTGTGCAGGGGGGGGGGGGGGTCACCGTTAGGCTTACCCCGATGGCATGGGTTCAAATCCTTCTTTAAAAAAGGGTTTTCAACTGTTTGATGAGTGTTAGAAATGTATGTCTTATTTCTCTGTCCAGTTGAAAGGATGTAAAATATGGACTGTTGATGTGGATTTTATCTTCATGGCATGTGAAAGAACACCGGTAGCATTGGTGGAAAACAATGTTGTTATCTGTCTCTCACTTTTTCGAATAAAAAATGTAATGACAGTAGAATTAATAAAGTCTCCCCGGGCTGTTCATCAAGCTGAACGGATTTCCCTGGTAAGATAAGCTAATAATGATAATTAATAGCATGGAAAAGGCTAAAATTTGAAAAAAAATGTGGGATATAGCACAATATGTCATAATGGAGATAAAACTATCTCAACCCCAAGGAAATGGCACCCTGAATCAGGGGTCAACATTTCTAAGGGCCTCTCCAATACTTTATGATGGGGCAAAAACAACTGGTACCTCATTCCCACAAGGAAGTCAATCCTTGTGAATTATTGTGTAATTAGAATTTATTGTTGATCGTTGTCTTACTTTTAAATGATTACTGTATTTATAACAGCTTTATTATGGGAGTCACTTTTGCTGGCCATTTCTCTTTCCCCCATCTTCACTGAATGTTTCCAAAGAATAATTGTTAGCTCACCCCTCCTTTCATTTCACAATGTGATACCCTTTGATATTAGCTGCATAATACTTTAAAGAAAGGAACTAGGCTTGCCACAGCTTATAAGAGTTCATAGAAAAAAAATGAAATATGTATGACATAGAAAACCTATCATCACCTCTGTTATGACTGAGCTTATTGATATGGGACTAGTTGACAAATTATTTCACACCCATGGCCTATAGTTCCACCCAGCTGTTGTAGAAACCAGACTTTGTAATAATGAAAAATCTCTGTTTCAACTTCAAGCCCTTGGAGGGAAGTCATGAAAGGTAATTACAAAGATAAGCAATATCCTACCCCCCCCCCCCCCTTCATTTTGAATTGTAGTATCTCAAGACTGCCTTTACTACCAAGCAATGATGCCATTGAACATGTGTGTCGCCTCATCTAATTTTCTTGGTTTATTTGGGTTCTTTCACTTTAATTTTTGTCCTCTAAGATAATTTTTATGCACTCAGAAAGAATTTTGAAAAACAACACCTTTTTAATTGGTACCTGGTTCATTTAAGTGAAATAAAGTTTGGAATTTAACACTTCCCTTAATGCATTCCTTTTAGTCACAGTTTGATTGCAGCAAAGTGTTCCACAAATATGTGTCTAATGTACCTCTTCTAACAATTGGAGCTCATCAGAGATGACACTAGATGATTGGGTTTTCATCTGCCTGTACCCTTTTACCCTACAGGTATCTTTATTGGTTTATTTTGCAAGGCAAATGGTCATATGAGTATCTGATGGACAAAAAAAAACCACACAATATCTATGTAAACCCATCTTATGAACTTACATTCCCAAAGGATGATGGCCTTTTTTTTTTTTGCTTTTGGCTATTGAATTTGTCATTTTTTGTCTTTGAGGAGTTGTCTCAGAGACTACTCCGATTGTCAGACTTTAATTTTTCCTCACTGCTTTCTGAAATGTTAGACAAAATATTGCGGATGATCATAATACATGTAACGATAAATTTCAATATAAAAAACACAATAGATCTTTGATATACATGTGTATCCTTAGCATATTTGCTGTAATATTTCAAGATAATGTAACAGAAGTGACACATATTTTAACATCCATTTATTCCATAAGCATATTACAAAAATGCCTTCATGTACAAAAGCTGTTTGGAAACTTATTATCAAACTTAGAAGTTACTTTTTTTTGCTATACATCAATTTATGAATTGTTGGAATACAGTATATGAATCATTTATATGTAGTATATTTATCAGGCCTGGCTAGACAGCAAATTATTCACAAGTAATGCATGGAAGCATGTATACATTTGTTCTTGTGTAAAGGAGCTTTTGGGGTGGTGTTTCTCTCATGAACAATACAGCTAGCTAGGGAAATGATATTTTTTTGCAAAGACCTACATTTTGTGTACTTTTTTAATTGTATATTGAATTATTCATTACACTACAGTAATTTTCTCGTCAATTAATACAGTATTGTCATCGGAAGGCGAGTTTAGTTTTGGACTTGTGCTAGAAGATAAATTAGTCACATTTGTCATATTCAACAAGCTCGATACAATACTAAAGTTGTTGTATTGTTTCTCTCTGTGTTTCTTGCACTTTTTGAGGACGCAACGTCTAGTTTGTTTTATAATGCTGTGAATTATGAATGGTAAGGGGGTCATATACAAAACCCATACTGCCATCATTGACATTAAATCTGCATCAGGTTGAGAGAAGGAAAACCGAATCATAGCAATAGCCAACAAATCATTACAAATGGCCGTCTCTGTGGCAATGGTTTTGGTAAAAACCTTCTCCTGCTTGAACATGTGAGCTGTGGTGATCCCGAACACATAGCCAAAAGCTGGTACTAAACCAGCAGTAAGGAAAGTTTTCATACTTGCTGCGGTTAACATGTAGAGATTAATATACATCCCAAGGGTTATGAAAAGTATGAGGAAAAGTAGCAAGAATGGCTTAATTATCCAATTTAAAAATCCTTCAGCAATTCTTACTCTCAGGTGTCGCAAAAATACCCCCAACAAATACAGTACACAAGATAGTCCTAGCCAGACCAGAAATTGGAGGGCAAGGTAGAAAGGTGACTCGTGTAAGCCGAGTAGACGACCTATCATCAAAATCCACAGTGGTGCCAAGCCTGAAATGAAAAAGAAAAAATAAGCCAGAATAAATGGTTTGCATTAGGATTTTTAATATAAAGGAGTACATCAATGAACATGCTAGCAACTGACAAATAAGAACAACAGATATGTCTCACTCATACCATTTATTGTGGTAAAGGAAATTGAGATACTTAAACAACAGAATGGAGGTATCAATTGCAGATTCTTAATTATTTATAGTTACAATTTTACCTATCAGTCAGTCATACTCATAGTATTTCAGGATTAAATTGAAAATGTAATTATTGTAAATCATAAGAATTATCTGTTAGATATATTTAGAATGATTGTCTAAAACTGCTAGGATGTCATGTCATGTCAAATGCAGTGTTATCAATAGGAGTAGCGTTGAAAGGTGATGATAGTTGAACCAGAGATTGAACTTATTTACTGATCTAGGATCGGTCAAAACTATAGTCTTTCTAGATTGCTCTATATTCTTGTTCCTTTCAACTTGTTTTTCCCCCATCGAGATCAAAATGTAGTTGTCTGATTTTGTCTCATAGACACTGATTAAAAAGCAGTGATAAATAGCAGTCATCTGTTCATAGATTTGCTTTTATTCCTAAGAAGCTTCAACAACATGGATTTTTGTCCATAGACACACATTTAGATTGACTTTTGGGATGGGTTAATTGACAGCCGTAAGTTTTATGTCACCAATATGTGACTTTGATGCTGTCAGGTCTCTATTCACTGTTTAGTTTTATGTGATCATTTATCTTTACCCTTTTTTTACTTGATTATATAACATAATTGTGTTGACCAGCTTAGTTAGACATGAAAATGTTTTGATAGAGACTAAATTATAATAATTTGTTGCTTTTGAGAATTTACCATATAAATTTTGACAATTTATGAAATATCCCTATTGAATCTCCACCTTTTTGAAAATCAAAGTTCTGTTTCTTGCAAAGCTTAAACATTTTGTGACGTAAGTCACGTTATGTTGTCTTCCTTCTGGACAAAAGACTTAGATATTTTTTCAATGTTTTGCTTTTGCTTTCACAGTTTCAGGGCTTTTTTTTTTTTTAAAGCCCTTTCCTATCTATGTTGGTATTCTTGAGGTCAACAAGTGTTGGAAAGTGTTATAAAAAATATATTCAGATATTGAATTGATATATTTTACATCTGTGTCCTATAATTTACATCTGTCTCCATGCATGTATGCGAGACATACATATTTTAGTGCAATTCATAGATCCCTTAAGATTGTATATCCAACTAGCTTTGTAGCAGAAGTTATAGCATGTCTCCTCCCTTTACAGGCATGACAAGGTTTTAAATTAGGTCTTCTGAACATATTTTTTCTCTTTTTTATTTTGCAAAAAAGGCCTTTTCCCTCTAATCAGATATGACTAGTTGCTAATTAGAGGTTTGTATGTCCCCTTCTTATAGAGGCTTTTCATGACTTGCAACAATTCAAACGAAAAGAAATGATCTGAGGGTTAAGGTCTCGAGATACAAGTTTCGACAACTTTCATGTTGCTGATATATCTAAGACTCAGTATCAGCCTTAGCAAAAGTGCTATGGCATGGCAATCAACAGATTTAACTCATTTTTGACATGCTAGAGTATTATGTTAAAAGACCCAACTTACAGGAGGAGGAGATGGTAAACCACTCTTTTCAAAGGGAGTTGTGAACAGTCGTCAAATAAACACCTTTAAAAGTAAAATGTTTTTAAACATTTAAAAAAAAAGCAGAATGAGAAAAAGTTACTTTCTGGAATATGTTTTTTTTTAAATATAAAGTTTCAAAAGTGAGATTTATAGAACTAGAAAAGTATGTGGCATTGTCCATGATACTATAAGTATAACACTATTCAGAGAACTAGTGTGTTTGACAAGTTTATGATATTACAGTTTTTGTTTTGATTTCTTTAATTAGATATACATCATTATATAGAATGTGTTCGAATATTATAACAATATAATAGTTCTACTGATTCTCTGAGGTAGGAATAAAGTTACTGTTACATAAAAGTTGATATTATTGTTACTACTCTGCCAGGCTTGGAGAATAAATCTTGAATTTCTTAGAATGTGGTATTCCAATAGAATAATTATCCTAGCCTTTTATGGCATGTTTGTTCTATTAATTCTAAATAGCTGACTTTGTTGAAGATCTCAAGCAGAAACTAAGATTTCTGTCTTGAATTGCAAAAGCCCCAATGGGGCTATTAAACAGCAGCATGTTGAATGCAACACTTTACTTTGATAATTCAATAGTGAATCTGGAAACAATATTACAGATGAAGGTTTATTGCTGACGTATATTCCATAAGACAGCCATTACGGATTGAAAGCCATCTATCAATCCGATGACCAATCTCCAAATAGCTAATGCCCTTGTGTAAATCTCATCATAAACAAGACTTAGATACTGGGCCTAATGAAAACCAAAGGGATTATTATGAAGAGAATGGGTGGAGTTGAAGCTGTCAGGGAGCGTTCTCCCAGTCGATGTAGGCTATTTAGTAGCGAATAATTCTAGGACATGGTGACATCATGATTAGAAACGAACATAGGATCTCATTATCAACTCTCTCCACAACCAAATTAGAAATCAGATCTACAACTACATTCAGCTTAAGAAAGCAAATGGGTTAATTCTGTTTAAAGCTCTAAAAACTACTCCCAGGTCGTAAAGTGAATTCCTTAGAGAACCGTCTTTGCAGACTCTAAAATAAGTGAGGAGAGATAACTAAAGTACAGTAAAGAATAAGAAGATTTAAAGATGATTATTCGACTAGATTTTCAGCATTCCAAAGAATAGCCTTTGTCTGCTCCACAGAAAATACGAGATAGTCTCTGGCATACCAATCTGAGTTTACATTATGCTATCTAATTTACTTTGGAGCTTTTGAATCACTTTGTAGTTGTATTATAGGCTTATTTTTCTGTGCAATTTTGATAATAGATATTGAGGATATGATCGGTGTACCATAAATTATAGGATGTCGTCAATTCTTGATACTTTTAAAAAGTGCCTCAATGTGTTTTACGTGACTGGATAGTAAGTTTTTTTAAGGCCATCCATAGTAACGCAATGCCATTTAGTGCTACGTTATTTGATATATTCTGATCATGAAGTCTTTTTACATCAACTTATATTCTTGTGATAATGTTTTTGAATTTGAAAAATACTAGAAGTATCTCTAGAGGAATAATATTAAGAATATGTTCAAAGATTAGTCATTGCTGCAATAGTATTTTTATTTGATATTATATTATTGCTTTATACAATCAAATGAACGCTCTTGTCTTGGATCAGAGAGTGGCAAGAAAAAGAATTCATTAGAATGAAAGAAGAAATTATTTAACAAACCTGTTGCCATGAGAGTGTTGAAGAAATTTATGGACACGCTAAGAGATCTGTCACCCCTGATGATTGACACTAAAATGTGTCCAGCTCCTCCCCCTGGAAGACAGGCAGTAATGAACAGTCCTAGTCCTTGCTCTCTAGGAAGTTGGAAGGTGAAGGTGATTACCAAGGCAACCTTGGGAATCAGATCAAAAAGAAAGAAAAAGATCAATGCATGAAAATTTAGTTGTGAACATAGAAAAAGAGCTTGATAGTTTGGGATGGCAGAGCACTCATTTTGATTCTTTTTTTTTAAAGTTACTACTAATAGCATTACGATTATAAACATAATTATAAACTAAATTTCTGCTGCAGATTTTTACATGCTGTCACTAACTTTTGAACAAATTTGTCAGGGTTTTTATCCTTGGAATTCAAGACAGGGCAGTTGATTTCCCATGTGCTCACGTTTGTTGATAAAAAAAAAGGTGAATATGCGATAGGTCAAAAGGAATCTATTTGACTGCAGAAATAAAAATAACTGATCAATTTTCTTGACATGATGTGATATGATTTAATTTTATTTGATATATGGTATGATATGATATATTTTCATATGGTATTGTGTAATATTGTCATGATATTGAAATAACATCGCAATTGTATTTTTATTCATAAACAACCTTACTACATAAACTTACAATTGGTAGAATTCCTAGTTGGCATACAAGTCCCATGACCATAGATTTTGGGTGTTTGAGGTGTGATCTTAAACTGGAAAGATCTGACGCACACCCCATACTGAAGCTAAAGACAAGGGCTATAGTAGCTATGGACCATTTGTAGATAAAGTCCACCATACGGGTTTTCCTGACAACTGTCACTTGGTATGTAAATGTTCTTTCAGATAAAGTGGGATCTGGGTATTTGTCAAAAGTTTTTGCTTCATCTGACGGTCCTAGTATATGTATGATTAAGGTGGCATAGCCTAAATGAACAGCATGAATGTAAAATTTGCTTTCCATGCTATGATCCATAAGTACTTGTAAATCATGGCCAGTCTTGTTTGGGTTTGTATCCTTGATGGAATTGGCTGTCTTGTCTATAGGGATCGCAACTCTTTCATTACTACTCTCTATGGATATTCGAAATACTACATTTCTATCTGTCTCGTTAGGTTCCTTTCCATGGGTCAAATTAGATTTAATCATTGAGCAGTTAATGACCACAAGAAGTTGTGAATCAATGTATAATCCTGAAATCTCTGGTGGATCAAAAAGAAAACTATAGTCGTCAAGTCGTTGAGACCATCTTTCAAAATGTTTGGTATCTTGGCTTCTTAGTTGCATGGTGGTGGAATTGAAGACTTCAGACTCATCAAAATTATAAGAATTATTTTGAAACAAGCCGTTAACAGGAAAACTTAGATCATTCAAGGTTAACAAAATCATGAGCACCAACCATGGAAGGAACATCACTTGTCAAAGGAAACCAGTTGCCATTGCATGTAGTGGAAACGTTTTTTTCTTTTACATTTTCATGACTAAAAGAAGGTTTTTTCATACGGTGATGATTGTATGTATTCTTCATTAAACTGACACAAAGTCATAGTGCAAATTATCTGTTCTTGGTCATGGATAAATTTGGTAGTCATTAAAATTAAGTTGTCAAAGGAAAATAGACTTGTGTTTATCTTGAATGTAGTTGCTCCTCTTTCCACTAGCAATATATATTATGAGGGGGTTTTGGTCTGTTTGAAATCCCAGTGAAATTTTGACACCAATCTGTAATTGAGAAAGAAAATAGAAATATGTTTTTGCATGTTGGCAAGAAATTGAACCTTGCAGTACATTAAAACGAAAATGTCTGAACATCATGAACAGGCATGCAGGCAAGACTTCATTAAAGAAGTCATTAGAAAAAGACAAGGAGTAAGGACTGTTGGACATCAAACAGCAGTTATAGCGACATGGAAACTAACAATTGATAAAGACAGTCATGAAAACTTATTACATTCTTAATATTTTTACAAATGCATGGAC
>JAVSBT010422177.1:0-18921 GCA_033118115.1 Pharyngocirrus eroticus
TTGTTTTGTGTTTCGTGACATAACTAAAAAGCAATAAATATACATACGTTTTGACGTTTGATGTGAATACTTGAGAGGAAGACGTTCATAAAAAAAATCATATGCAACACGACTGTTTTACGTTTCAGACAATAGTAATTGTAGCAGTAATCGCAGGGCTAAAATGGAGATGAAGAAGTTAGTGGAAGCAAGTTTAGAAGAGGATAATAAAGATTGTGGGAGAAAGGCAGTTTTTCCAAATTTTGATTATCTATGGAAAAGATGTAAGAATCTTTTACTCTGTTGATCCATTACACACAACTCTTTTTTTGTATTATAATTATTAGACCTATTGTATACAAGGCCCTTTGGAAGAACAGCTCATTCTGAATTAGGCCACCCTGTATAAAACATTTTCCAAATAAATAAATAAAAATCTTGACTGTCAATCTTGTATTATAGGGGCACATGCAGATTACATAAAACAAATACATGTATTGTGATAAAAAAAATCAAATCAAATTGTCTAATTTTGAATTTCCCATTCTTTTTTGAGAGAATAAAAAGGCCAATAGTTATGGAATATTTTGGAAAATAATGTACATGCATGCACTATACATATAAATCTATTTCTTTTTGTATCTTCACACAGTGACAGGAAGGGGCAATTCAGCACAAGAAGTGTCTGCAAAAGCATTCCTGAAAGCAGAGGCTAGACACCCCAAGAATAAGGGTAAAGCTAAGAAAGTTAGAGTCAAAGAGATAGGCCCTGATTGTACCACTGGGCCCTTTAGTTTGACAAGATCAAGACTAGCAATGAGGGATCCAGCTGCTCTACGGGTATTTAATGACAGCAAGAGCTCGAGTGAGTACTCAACAGTACCGCCATCTTGTGGTTCCCATGATAATGATTCACTTTGTGATAAAGAAGAAGAGGAGCTGAAAGATTTAGTAGCTGACGAAGAGCTACTTGGAATTGGGACTGGAGTTGGGACCGAAATTAGGCCAAATACAGTTTATCACCGGAATGTGTTGGGACAGTTAATAGCAGTTGAAACTCCCATCGAAATGGAGGGTGAAGTTATGGAAGGGGTCACATTGACACAACCCATATCTCTGAAAAATAAACACCGTATGATGCTAACTAAAACAAACGAGCATAAGCCAAGGATGGTTTATGTAACACCCAAAGCAATTGATATGTCTGCAATGCTTCACAGGAGTGACGGTGAATGTGCTGAAGGATATGAAAGGCCTCCAACGGTAGCCGATACACTGATTGCTCAGGGATATCAAAAGAATCATCAAGACTCTGACCATTTTGAACTGGAAACTAATAATAGTTACGCCATGTACATTTCTTCTAACAGGTTACCACCCAAACTGGAACCTCTGGAGCACACCCCAAATGTTCCAATACGGGATCTTAAGATCGGAACGCACAACGGGAAGCAGGAATTGATGAAAAAAATGAAGAGATTAAAGCAAATACCGCAATACAAAATCCGTAGAGGGATATCTTCCCAAGCAAAAAAAGAGGGCTGCAATGAACCTGATATAAAAGAGACCAGAAAGGAAAGAAAAACCAGGGAATTAATCCAGAGACATGATCAAACTTACTTTGATTCTTTCAAGAAACCTGATAATGGTGACACAAATACCTATTCATCCAAGGTTAGGAAACAAGTGAAGATAGGAAGTCTTGGTCACGGTTTGACGGAACAAAAAATCCCTTCAGAAGCGCCAACTTTTATTGCAATTGATGTAGAAAATGTACCAGAATTGAAGCACGAGAGTGCCAATAAACACAAAAAAAACAAAAAGAAATTGATGGAAATTCCAACATACCGCAAAAGACAAGGTTTGAAAAGTGTTAAAAAGGAAAAACCTGTTGGCATGGATTTTATGGCTCTTGAGAGGCATCTCTACCACAAAGATGATTTTAAGGTGAAATCCAACAACGATTTATCTGGAACCAACCATACAAACACAGCAGTTCCTTTTATTTCTGTGTACAGGTCTAACTCAGTGCCAGCTTTAGTTGATGCTGAAATTAGAAAAGCCCAGGTGCTGGGTCTTGAATTACCATCTGCTTTTTTGAATGAGCCAGCCAAGTTTCAAGCCATTGCTCTTCCAAAGTGTCTATTGGATGATTCGCCTGTTAATCATTGTTCAGCTGTGGATAGCAATGACAAAGGTGGTTTATCAGCCAAAGAAAAAGAACTACAAATGGCCAAATTTTTTGACAAGTTGTATAATGAAGAAATACAAGTTCCACTTAACCCTATGGCTCCATCTGATGTCAAGAAAAGGAGAAGTGAGTATTTCTCATACTATACTATGCTAAGAAACTTGCCTCATTATTATAAAATCTTCCAGCAGCAAGCTCCGATAAAAAGAAAATATGCTCATCAATTAGACAAAATAGATTGAAACCAATTTACCGATAGTGGTCACTTGGAAAAGACTAACTTTCTTTGATTTCTTATTTTTATTAGATTTCTGTGGTCCTGATGAATATGATGAACAAGATTCTTCTTGCGGTTCACTTTCTACTCCATCTAGTGACAGAACTGCGAACAATAGTATGTCTCTTTTATAACATGGTCGAAGATTATCTTTGTTAGTATTGTAACTTCAAATGAATCTATTCTATGTATAATCTTTATAATCTTAGAAAAAAAGCAAACTATTCCCAAAACTATTACAATTTTCAGTCAGTGACAAATGAAACCCATTTCTCACTGTAGCATACAAAAGAACTTGGGAATTTTATTTTTATTTTATTTTTTTTACTTCACAGGGGGAAAACTTTCCAAAATCATCAAAATGTTCACTCCTGGCAGCTTGAGAAAGAAATGGAAGAAAATCACAAACATCTTCAAAAGAAGTAGTCATTAGCCTACAAAACCCTTATTATTTCACTTATATTTATCATTTTTGACTATTTTTGTTGTTGAAAATGTCACTTTGGTGATAAATTATGTAACTTTATTTGTAATTTGAGTGTAACATTTTGATTTTTTTTTTTTTTGAATTTATAAATTACCTCAAGATTTATCATAATTATACACTGTCAGACCGTACAATTTTATTGATATAGCAAACTTTTAATACTGCCTACTAAAAAGAACAAAATGGTGCTAGAAATCAGTTGTTAAACAAATATCAAATTGAATGTACAAAGTTGTATTACTACATTGCATGTGAATACTTCATATCATGTCTACATACCAAGAATCAGTTAATAGTTCAATAGAATAAAAGTTTTACCTTCAAAAGTACACATTTTAGTCGATTTTTGTTCCTTAATTAAAACAAAAAATATTGTAAAACTATATCAGAGAATGTTCATAATTTTATGATTATGAAGCCATTAATTAAATGCCCCAGCCAAGCATAGGCCAAGGCAGGGGTTCGATCCCTCAACCTTCTGCTTTGTCACTGAGCCAAAATGCTCCCATGCCATTAGTGTATGCTTGATACTTTTATTTTCTTTTGCTTTCAGCATACCATTGACTTTTACAAAGGTTGTCTACAAAACTTTCTATTTTTATTCCAAATTTTTCATGTGTTTACAAAACCTTCTATCTGTTATTTTCCAATGTTCACATTTCCAACTGTCTTTTCATTTCAAACAGTAAAATACTTGCAGCCATGGCTGAATTTAAGCTATCAATCCCAGATTTCATAGGAATATAAACCTTCCCTCCATTTCTATCCACTGCCATCTTATGGGCAGCATCACTAATCCCTTCAGTCTCTCCCCCTATCACTAAAACGTGTTGTTCATTTGTATAATCCACGTCATGATAACATACAGTGGGTAAAGGAACTTTTTTAAACATTTTTAAGCCTTTTGATTTGCTTAATGAATTGTCAACTTTTAATTTGTCTTGTTCATCGTCCATAAGCTCTGAGAAAGATTCAGATGGCATGTCAGTTATTTCTACTGTATTTTTCTTAGATATTCTTCCTTTACAGTTTTCTTCAGTTACTGCCAGATGTATTTTGGCTGAATCTGATATATAGTTTCCAAGTAGCTCCCAGGAAATATTTCTTAATATTTTCCCATGAAAATGACATCCTGCCCCTGCTCTTAATACTTTGGGATCCCAAACATCCACACAGCCTAAAAGTAATCAAGTAGAGATTTCTTTTTAAAATATGGCTAGTAGCAAACTTTATACAATCATTCAAGTCTTTAAAACTATATCAGGGGTTGTTTATCATTTTTATCACAGAGGGACCTGCAAACATGATTATTAAGAAAATGGCTAAAAGCTTATAATTTCTAAGGGTCCCACCCTATACTTTATGTTGGGGCAAAAAAGGCCGGTCCCTCGGTCCTTTAAGAATTCCACCCTGTATAATATAAAAGCTGGCCAACACTAGTGATACTTTGTCCTTGGCCATGGTTCACTGACATAAAACCACTAGTGTGCAGTCGACAATATCAGAAATAGAGTCTATTGAGTGCAGTTAATCACAACTCAAAGTTTCAGAATTGTTTTCACCAGGGACAACATCCAAAATCCAAAATGCAACAAGTCAAGCTAAGCAATATTGACAGGTGGTGACCTACCTGTTGTTGTGATGATTTGGTGGCACCCGGCCGCCACTGCAGATCTAAGGATGGCTCCCATATTGCCAGGCTCTCTCACTTGGTCACATATCAATGTAATAGGAAATAAGGGGGTGTCACTGTCTCCAGAATTGTGATTGGAAAAATCTGGAATTTTGCATATTGCTGAGAAAAAAAAGTGAGAAAATATAACACCACTTTTGATTAATTTCTATATACCTCTGAAACATGATGGCAAGGTTTTTATCTTATCTTGTGAGGTCTAGTTAGATATTTACCTCATACATTTATAGTTTGAATTGGAAGGGATGAATTTTCAATAGTGCCTGCATTTGTCCCTAAGTCAATCACATATATATTGGCTTATTTCATCCATGAAATTTAACTTCTATTTCATTGATCTTCAATTTTAAATAAATCAGTGTGTACAGTGTAATAACCAGCTCATAACTTCAAGTTTAAAAAGTATGAATGCTACTAGTCCAAATATGTTTGGTTTCAATTAATTAAAAAAAATTGTAGGTAACATATATCTACATCTTCAGGCGTATTTATAGGCTTAAACAAGAATTTACTATCCTATAGTGTTTCAAGGATTTCAACAAGATGTTAACACATGTTTACATCTTTTTCAATTTTCCAAATCATAAGATCAAACAAATCATAAATCTAAATTCAAAAATTGATTCCATATTCCTTGAAATACAGAGCACCTTGGTCCCTTCCATCATTTCGTCGTAAAAGACCAAAGTCTAAGTAGAGATAAATTCGACCAATCCACCCAATTTTTTATACCAAAAATCGATCCATCAACCTATCAAATGGGAATGGCCATATCAATATAGCATACCCATGATTCCAGGGGGCGTCACCATATCACTCCATACTTTCATGTGTTTTTGTTTAACTTTGTACAGTGGAATATCAGTCTGTTGCAATGGCAATTCTTCTAATAAATCTACATTTGTGAAGTACAATGATTTCAATATCATATTTGCTTTCATTGCATCTTTTATAAGACGTCCTCCTTCTAAAAGAATGCATTTACTTTCTTCCCGATATTTTCTTGATTTAGCCTTTATGATTGCCTGGCTGGAAAAGGGAAAATAACAAAAATCATGAACTCATATTTGAATTTGTCATTTTTCTGTTATTATTATTTTCAATTTCATTGTATGAGTTTTATTTTGAAGTCTATGCAACTCTTAATTTTTTGCAGTCTGCTTCTAACCTCCACAAAACATAATTTTACAATATTAGCTTATGAAGTTGCCTATATCCCATAGTAACATAACCAACTACAATTTACAAAAGCCTAAGTAAGTTACAAGACTTAGTACATGTAGTAAATTTGGATCCAGATAGAAGTTGAAGAGTACATTTTTTTTTCAAAATTCAATGAATTATTTACACAATAATAATCCTAAAGAACAATGACACTAACCCAAAACTTTTGTCGTTTTCATTTAGATGTGTATATTGTAAGTTTGCAAGCGCTGGCTTCTGAAAATCGTTTTTTTTCTTGATACCTGAGGCTGAATGAGCTGATGTTGATGAGGTTGATTTATAATAATTGTCAGAATGTGATTTCTTAGAAATAGTGCCATGATTTTCGTCCTGTTTCTTTTGGTCTTTTGTTGTTAGAACCTCCACAGGGTGTCTATATAAAACCCTTGCATATCGCCTACAGGCTGTAAATTTCGCCGAATACGTTGATTTAGAGAAAAATAACATTGACAGTACTCCAGAAGCATGTTTTGTCATGGGGGCCGCCATGTTTGTATTTCAATATGTCACATGATAGTCATGTGACTCTATACTCATACTCAAAGTAATCGGCACTGGTAGAATCTGTCACTCTCACTGAAACTGCTCAACAAGAAATTGATAAAATGAGCACCAAGCGAGCTTTACACTTTGTGTTCAAGGTTGCAGATAGAAACAATACAACCAAATTCTACAAAGATGTCTTGGGAATGAAGGTATGTATCTAAATAACACATGTATAAGTATTTGATTTATTTCCCCATAACTTTACATCTTCCTAGTAGGCTAGTTGTACTTGCATTGGGACTCCAGCCTAGCTCCAGTCCAGAGTGCTGAGTTGTAGTGAGACTGAGAGAGGGATGAGGCGGGGTCCGATCCCAGAGTTCCAGAACATTAAAACCCAAATATAAGGTCCTTTAAAATCTAAAATCAAAATCAAAAATCCCAATTAATTCACCCATAAATCCCAGATCCCCAAAAATTCAAATGATAAATCCCAAATCCCAAACAATTCAAAAGGGTGAATCCCAATCCCAGATAATAAGTAAATCCCAAATCCCAAGGCCCAACCAAAAGGTGGATCCCAAATCCCAGAGAATCCCCCCCACCCCCCCCCATGTGAAGTTGTAGCATTCTAGACTAGCTAAAAAAAATGTCCCTTGTTTCTTTGAATTTGATCTTCTTACTCTTAGTTTGCATAATCAATGTATCTCTTTATTTCAATCTTAGGTTTTACGCCATGAGGAATTTGAAAAAGGATGTGAAGCAATGTGTAATGGGTAGGAAATATGAAAACTCAGTTGATAACACATAAATCCCACTCACTGACTGTTTAACAACTTGCGAAGCCTAAAGCATGAAGTAATCTGTAGATAAAGTAACCACGTAATAATATGATAAGTGCTACTAAGTTAATAATAATGCGTTACTTCACAGAGAACTTTGACCTCAAATTTGATTTTAAATCATTCCGTTACATGATTAAATTATTATATGAAATAAAAGTTACATCAATGTAGGTCTGTGTAACTGTAGGACCATCACAAGGATTTCATATGAGTGATTTAGAAAGGAAAAATAAAAATAGAAAACAAATGTTTTTAACAGGTTCCAAATTTCACAAACCTTCAGTCGGGAGGAATTGGTACCCATTTACCTGTAAATTGTAATAATAATAATAATGCATATAGTTGTCCATTATCACATTATGATATGGGGGAAAGGGCTCTTTCCCTTAAATTTTGGTCTTCCTTTAGGCCTACAAGAATCTGAGCTACAATTTCTTAATTTTTTGACATAATAACTTTTTAACACAATTACAAATGGAACTGCTGACCATAGAGCAATTGACTGTAAACTGTTAGCATGATGCACATTAGAACTTGAGGACATCTAATGCAGTGCACTTGCAATTGTAATTTTTTATTAATTTGATATTTTGCTTATTTTATATAGGCCTTATGACGGTAAATGGAGTAAATCTATGGTTGGTTTTGGTCCAGAAGACGGTCATTTCGTTGTAGAATTGACTTACAATTATGGAATAGGAAGCTATAAACTTGGCAATGATTTCATGGTTTGTATAGGATAAAAAGTTTTTATTAGTTAAAACTGCTGACAATTTGAAATTAGAAACAAGATTTCAAATAATATAAATTTTAGACTATCGCATCTTCAGGCATGATTAGAGAATACAATTGATGAAGATGCACTTTAACAATTTGCTTGAAAAATTATGAGTCATCTGTTGCTTACAACAAAGAGTTGAATAAGGAAAAAAAAAAGTAAACGTGTCAAGGATATAGCATCTATTTAAAGGTGATAGAAAGATTAAAGATTTATTGTGAAAAATATGAATCTTGTATCAAAATAACATGTCATTGTATTATTATCATAGGGGATTACAATAAATTCAAAGGCAGCTGTTGAAAATGTCAAGAAGACAAATTACAAATCAGAAACAGATGGAACTTCAACAATAGTAGAGGCTCCTGGTGGCTATAAGTTTACTCTTGATCCCAAAGAAAAAGAAGGTGGTGAGTATTTATAAAATAACAAAGTGTTTTTTGTTGTACAACTTTGGAAGGAGTGATTTTGGTAGATTTTTCAAGAACTTTTTTGATTCGTAATTGGCCCATGTGTCACCCACACCAGACATTACCAAGATTTGCTATCAACAATTCAAAGTCCACCATCGGTGAATGACATTATAAGGGAAGATGAATGCATTCACACTATAGATATTTAAGGTACAAAATGATATTTGAGTTATCGCCTTTTCCAATCATCATCATCATCAGCATTTTCGCGTCCCAACAATCATAAAATAAATATTAGTTTTAATGGCTGTTTTTCGCAATAGTGAACTAAAAAAATGTGTCTTGATTTTTTTTCTCTCTTTCAGATCCAGTTGAAAAAGTTACTCTTGCAAGTTCAGATATTACAAGAAGTGTTGGTATGTCACTTTATGGGATTTGAATTTGAAATTTGATTTGTTTGTTGAAAAGGTAGAAAATGCAAAAAATCTTTCAATGGGAATCACTTTATTTGGAAAAAGAGGATCAGATTGTGAAGAGCTGCCTCTTTGGCTAAGTTAACAAACAGTTGTGGTACAACCATGTACCATTCCAAGAGTTTAGTGTCATTAACACCTTCTATCAGGAATATAGACAAACAAACATTCCTCCACTACAAAAAGAAAACATGGTATACCTAATACTCATATACACATGACATGTAGCCACTTTCACACTGTTTTATAACTTTTAGATCTATCATGAATGTTTTTAATATTGAATTTTCATCATGCAATACTACAAGCTGTCTTCATTTTCTTTTCAGAATTTTGGAAAGAAAAGTGCGGAATGACATTATTTTCTAAAACTGATGACTCAGCAGTGTTAGGATTTGGTGAAAATCAGGTAAATGAGTATTTTCCTCATTATCAGAAAATTTAGATATACCAAAGAATGTGTTATTGTCTTACAATATGGTGCCTGTATTTTGTTTCCTTTTTCCTTTTTTTGTGAACTACAAACTGTCTAAACTAAAGACTATGAATTTGGTTTTGTTGTCTGTCAGGGTGTAATTTTCAATTTCTGATATCTAAAGAACACAAAACAGTGACTGAATGTTTCATTTAGCAATCTTATTACTAGTAGATAATTGTTTATCAAAGAAAAGATTTAAATTTGAAAATTCCTACCAGACCTGACAATACAATACCTGAGGCTAAAGGTCTTTTTACATTGAGTCGAATTGAAGTGACTTCTGACATGCTGCAAAGGTTTTCAGCTAAAAAGTAACTTGAATTCTACTGTGTACTCGAAGTTTTTTGACAAATCATTCGACCTTTTACTAGTATTAGCATTATCGCCTGCACACTAGTTTTTATCGTTTGCGACTTTCTGTGTCGATTACAACTTGGCTAGAGAAATCTTTCAGAGGATTATGTGTCGCCCAAAGGACTAGATAAAACTAGCTTTAAGAAAAAGACACTTCAAATCGACTCAATGTAAATAGAGATTTAAGCAGTCAGGCCACTGGTTTGATGCCTAAATGGATGATTGATCCATAAAAAGTACATGTATTTGCTATTTTTCTTTAACAAAGGTACATTTTACTAGTAATGTTAATACCAATGTGTTGTGAGAATAAGAGACATAACAACTTGCTATTTTTCTTTCAGTGTAAATTAGAATTTAAAAAGGTTGACAAGGTAGACCATGCTAGTGCTTTTGGGAGAATTGCTTTTTCTTGTCCTAAATCAGAGGTAAGCGATGGTGGTTTTGATTCTATATAATGAAAAGATAGAGAATTATTAGGCAGTATCAAATATGATACAGAAATCATGAAAATTTGAATTAGGGATTCATATATTAAAGCACAAATCGATAAGATAAGCAGCAAAGAACATGATTGAATCATTTTTCAAGTTTTTGCATTCTTAAAAAACATCAATTTTACTAAAAATGTTGTTGGAGTGAAATAAGAAAGAAATTGTCCAAAACAGACAAAACATAAGCTTCTCATGTATTTTCTATGTATGCTTAGCAGCTACTATATGTATATGTTGTTTCTTTTTGTTTGAAATGAAAGCTTCCAGGAATTGAGAAAGTTCTGAAGGATTCTGGCGAGACCATTCTTACACCATTGGTGAGTTTAGATACACCAGGGAAAGCTACCGTCCAAGTGGTCATTGTGGGAGATCCTGTAAGTCATTTATAGTGATTTTTTTAAAAACAGAAAAATAATTTTAACACATGTAAATAGTGAACACCATATCTTTCATAGAATGGCTACAGGGGAAAATAAATCAAAACTCTTTTCGCGTAATGATTTGAAGTTAGGGAGGAGTGAAGAGGTGATGTTGGATAGGTTTTTTTACAGTCCCTAATAAAACTATTCAGGCACACTGCCAGTATATTCCTCTGTTTTGGACTCTTCTACTTGTTGATAATGGTGGTGAAAGCGTCTCCAAATATTATGGGAAAACAAGATATTATTTTCATTGATCATTTGATGGAAGTTCATCTGTGCATTATATTATAATGAATTAAATGATAAATTAACTTTTTGTATGCACTTTTTTGAAAGATTTATTTTACATAGCTTTTGCAGTCATCATGTGTTCTTGATCACGGGCAATGTACCACAAATACGACCAAATATGTAATTATTATGTATACAGATATTAAAGAATACAACTAAAAAAATATCAGGTGTTAAACAGGCATTGTGTGCCATTGAGAGGAGATTTGAACCATATTACTATAGGAAGGCCTTGAAATTAGATTATGATTTGTACCATGTTATTTCAGGATGGCCATGAAATTTGTTTTGTTGGTGATGAAGCATTTAAAGAACTGTCTCAAGTTGATCCTAAAGCAGATGGACTTTTAGAAGAGGTGAGAATTACTGCACTGTATGGATATGTTTTATAAACTCCTAGTGCAAATATTGATTGGATCTTGCTCATTTTGTCTTTCTTAGGAACCTCAGATACATAATCTAAACCACAGATATATGGTCTATACTAAAATTCTACCTCACTGTACTAGATTAAATAGTATTTGTGCCATTTTTTAGATAAAGTTCCAATAGATCTTGAGAATATTTCAAGTGTTTTTGTTCAAAATATGGCTGCATAGGCCTATTTGAAGTTTGTTATTAATAAATTTGTTATTTATTTTTTCAGGAAATAAAAAACGACAAAAGTGATGAATGGTTTGCAAAGAAAAAAAGGACCAAAGAAAGCGCATGAATGAAATATAAATGTACTGTTAAAACTTAAATAAAACAATAATGTATTTTCATGAAAACTTTCTTGCAGTAATTAGTGAAGTCAACGGCAAGATTCATCAGCAGTTATCTCACATCCACTGTTTTATTTATCCAGATAGTGAAGATGGCGCCCACAATGTTGAATATTACCGAGAATATTATTGGTTCCAAGATCCATGATAAAATAACATTATTCTACATTGGAACTTTAGAATTTTAGGAAGGAATCTCACCTCATTACATTTCGACCTCTCCTAGAGGGCTTGATCACATGAATGTTCGAAACATAGTGAGGTGAGATTCCTTCTTCAAAATTTATAGTTCTGATGTAGAATAATTTATCTTACAATGTTGAAAATAATGTACTTCTTATATCACAAAGAAAACTTAAATGATTTTATTTTCGTCAAAAAGTAGAAAATAAAAATCTTGTACAAAGAAAATAATTGTTGTTGAGTGGATAATTTGATAGTTTTCAATATATAAAGATGAATCATTTATTTTGGTATTGTTAACAGGTATATAATAAATTCAAAAGCTAAAAAGAGAAATAAAAATGAGGTCTTAAAAGACAAAAATAATTTTGAAATCCATGCTTATTGTTGTATACTAGTACTCTAACCATACTTGCATGCTCAAATATTATCTTTTGGAACCTGCATATATCACGAGATTCTTTTTTAAAAAGACAGATACTATTAATGTCTTTTCTATTATTTTATAGATAATGCAATTTTTAATTTGTAAATCTTGTTGGTATTGAGCTATGATTATTACTAAATATCAGACAAAACATCCTAATGATGAGATATTGTGACACATTCTATGGTTGTCATGGACAGCAGTGAGTTTTGTTGTTTTGAAAATCATTGATTTTCTACGTAAATTATATCCTTTCTTATAAAACACAAATATTTAATGAAGACTATTTACATAATAACTAAAGGTATGATATTAAGGTGTTTCTGTGGTAAGTCATTCAAGTATTGGCTAATAACAAATATAATTTAAGGGCAGATTCTAGGAGGAGACATAGGCTGGACAATCAATAGTTGTAACAGCTTGTGTAAAATTTCGCACCTATGTAGAATCAGGGAAAGCTAAAAATAAACGATAAAACTGGGGAAATATTTGGTCTAAATTATGTACATACATTTAAACAATTACAGCTTCGATATTTGCTATTCATACAAGATTAGATCAAACTTGAGGCAGTGTGCACCACAATGTTGGTAATTGATGTTGACACACATAGAAACAAAAAAGAGAGACATTTGAAATTAGATATTATCACAGGTAAAAATAGGTGTGTTAGATTTAAGATGAGCTTTTAAAAGATACTATGCAATACAGGTATAGTACTCTCTATCTCTCTCTTTGATTGAGAAAACAGCATTTGTATGACAGTTATTGTTTGTCATTTACATTATTGATGGGAACCCTGTGTGGGATATACCAAGAGCACAGACACATATGACGTAGATATACATGCATATGTAAAGTATATAGGGAAAGGAATATTGATCAATACATTTATGCCAGGACAAGACTATAATATAAAAGACCAGTATGCTTTTGGATGGATAGGGAATAGAAATGTTAGCATATATTGAGAATATTTTAGATATTCTAAGGATTAACCTACTGGATTAAGGTTGGTGTTATTTGAATATTTTGAAATGTAATATTTTGTATTGTGTTTAAAATGCGCATTTTCATGTTGTAAGTTTTTATTTATCAATATTTAGTTCACGTCATTTATAGATTCTAGGTACACTGTTAGCAGCCTAGTATTAGTTTTATGGGATACACAAAGTACTTCATTTAATTGCATGGCTCCATATAATCTTTTTGAATCTTTTTTTATGATATCCCAAATACATAACACCCTAAAATAAATGAGATATCATTCTACAAAATAACTTGTATACTTTATCTCTAATTTTGAAGGAATTTGTTGAAAAACAAAACCTGATAGAAGTAGACTAGAAACATGGCATATTGGAAGGAATTTTTTAGTTGTGTTTTGATCTTGGTTGTGATATGCCAAGGGACAGGAAACCAAGAAAATAGTACAACAAATGGTAAAAGAATTTTAGAGCATTTATATTTTTGTTTTCAAAACAATAAAAAAATAGATCATTAATACAGTCTTTTCAGGGATTTTGGGGTATCCCATTTGGCATCATATGTATCTGGCATGAATTGAAAGAAAAAATGTAAAAAAATTGAGTCGGTTGCTTGAGTTTTTTTATAGTTCTTTATTACTAACCTGAAATGTATATTTACAAGCTTAAAGTGATTTTGCTTGATTAGGTTGGCGAATTTTGACCAAAAAAAAGCAATTTGAAAAAAAAAAAAAATTATCAATCGCCAAAAAATAGGTCTGTCGCGACCATAGACCAACGTCTCAATTTGTTGCTGTAGATAGAATGTTTTACTGATTGGTCCAATTCAGAAACCCTTTCTTAAATGGTTGCAGATATTTTGAAATTGAAAATAATGATTTTCTCTCTGATTTTATTTTCAAGGAGTGTTTGCCTAATAAGAAAACCAATTTTATTTGTTTTTATTTTGTTTTTTTAGAAGTGAATGAAGAAAGGATGAATCACATCATTTTGAACATAAGTGGCATTGAGAAAGGTCAGGTCACTGACCTTGACTTCATGAACTGTACAGGTGAATGCAATGACAATGGAACTGATACAGAACTGTTCAAATTTTCTGATTTATTTCTGTCTCACAAAGGTTTTGCAGGACTCGTCTTCACAGTGGGAAATGTGATTTCAATGCTAGAGCTCTTAGTGACCATCTTTACTTTCAGCTTGTTTCCCACTCTCCGCAAGGGTCACGGTAAATATGTGCTGAATCTGTCCATAGGTCTCCTATTTGCAAAGCTTGCTTTCCAAATCAATCCTTTCTTCACTGACCAGAATTACATCTGTTCCATGTTTGCAACCATTCAGCATTACTTTTGTCTCGTTGCATTCCTGTGGGTCAGTGTCTTAGCCTATGAGTTATTTGAATCCACAAGAATGGGAACCAGCCACCAGCAGACGTCTTTTGGCTTCTATCTCATGTATGCATGGGGTCTCCCTTTCTCTCTTGTGGTGGCCTGCCTGGTGGTCGAGACACTGACGAGTTTTGAGTTCAAGTATGGAAACCCTGAACATTGTGGTGTCATGGGAGACGAAGCGCTCATGTACTCATTGGCTGTCCCCTTAGTGGCGATCACTGTCATCAACATGGCCATATTCGTGCGTACCTTGATATGCCTGTATCTCCTCAGCCCACCCCCAGCATCTGTCAGACAAAATATGACAGAAGAGTCCCTCCAAAAGTTAAAAATCTGGGTCACTTACACTAGAATGAGACTTTGGGCTTACTTCAAGATGTCACTCGTCATGGCAACAGCATGGCTTTGTGGATTATTGGCTGCTTACTTTGAATTCTGGGAACTATGGCTGATTTTTGTGATATGTAATAGTCTACAAGGCATTTGTATTTTTGGAGCATTTGTTTGGAAGAAGCATGTCTTTCATCTGTATGCAGTCAAATTTGGATTTTCCAAAGCAAAAAAATATGAAAAGTTTGAGAATGAAGAAGATGAAAGACCAATTCACTTCATCAACGTACAAGGGGATAACCAACCAAATGAAGGAACACACATTACATCTGAGCTCAACCAATCAACACAAATATGACATTTAAACATAGATGATTTACTCAAAATGGATACCATATCAGCAATTTACTCAAAATAGATACTGTAATGATACCATATCAGCGATCTACTCAAAGTCTTCATAGACCCAGAAGTAAATTCTTATCTCCACAAAATAAATGCTGAAGTTGAAAAAGGTTTTCAAGTCTGTGATATTTTATAACTTAGTACATACTTAAAGGAATGGTATATGCAATGGATACAATTTGTACTGGTTACATCTTTTACCTTTTTTGTCTTATGACGATCGGTCCTGATCAGTCAGTTGATGACTGTTTACCATGCGGTTGTCGTCCATCTTGAACAGGCTACTTAGCTACTCTAGCCTTGTGTTGAATGCTGGTCGTGTCCAATGCACAGAACTCCAAAAAGGAGGGGGGAGATGGTTGACTATCAGACAAATAGCTTAACTACATAACAGGTATAAATTGCATATACCATCCCTTTAAACTGTCTGCACCAAGTTTTGTGTTGAAGGCTGTCCATAAGCAGCTGTATTATAAGATTGTGTAACAAAATGTTGTAACAATTGAATATATTTTTTTTATGGTGGAGTATTTTGTTTGTGTTAAGACTAAGAGACTAGGAAAACATATTTAACTTCCCTGAATATAAAGGGTTTAAATTATACATGTCCATTGCAATTACACACCAAATAAAACATCAATAATTTCTCAAAAACCATCAATCTAAAATATCACTAATTTAACACAACCCCCACCAATTGCTTAGAACTATTTTATAGTGTGATGACATCAATTGATATTTTAAGATTTTTTCGGTCTGTGTTGCATTTCAAATTTAATGTAGTTTGAGATTTTTATTTTTCAATGTCCACTACTTTTACTGTGATATCAAAATGATATGTGAACATTTAATAAAGTATTTTTCTCATAATCATCACAAGATGGTGCAACTGTTTGTATATTTTTCTCTGATTTAGCACATCTCCATCATTTCATGTTTGACTGAAATACAAGTACACACAGTATGTCCCCAAATGAAAACATTCTTAAACATCCTTAGCAAAACATATTAATTTCAAATATTTATTTAAAAAATGGTGGATACAATAGAGAGAAGATACAGATGAAGCATAGCATACACCCAATAAATCTTTACTCTTTACTTCCTATTGTCCTCAAATATTTGCACAGATGTCCTAAGAGAAACCACAAATTCACCTTTTTCACACATAATAAGTATGCTTTACAGACAGGCATGTACAAAGATAATAATGGGCATTTTGATTGAAAATACAAGAGAATTAAATTGTGAGAAACATGTCAAAATGTGAGAAAAGAAACATTTCCATAGCTGTCTAATATATGAATGACACAATATCGATTTATATTGTATTTTTTTTCTTCCTATTTTGGAATGTAACTTTTTGTGAATTAGAATGTGACAGATAGTGTTTACAGCATTATTGAAAATGAACTGTGACTTGATGGTTGGAATTGTATCAGTAAGTACTCTTCATGTAGAAAATATTGTGATGTTTTGTGCCGTTACCGTTAGTGATATTAAGTGGAGACAACACTAGATTTAGTGTTATCAAAATATCACTATTTTGTATTGCAAATTTTCACTATGAATATACATGATTTATCTAGTATCTTAATATCACTAACAACAAAACATCTAGTAACTTAATATCACTAACAACAAAACATCTAGTAACTTAATATCACTAACAACAAAACATCAAAATAGTTTAGGTACAGGTAGCAGGAAGAAATTTGTACCAAAGATGTCTTTTTTTTCTAAGGACTGTAAGAATATTTAAAGAAGATCTCAAAACAAAACTCTTCATGTAAAAATGCAGTCCCAAAATTGCACATAAGTTAAATGTTGTGATTTCAAAGAAATCTTTCCTGAAATGGTGTCAATGTTTTTACTGTTTGCAGATTTGACCTGCAGCAAAATGTAACACTGTTTTTAATTGATGTTTTTACAAAATATGATTGTGTTCACCCTAGGGGTAGAACACTGATAAAATCTAATGGACAATGTATGACACTGTTTTTACCAACAGATGTGGAAAAAAAAGTAGAAAACAAATAGATAACAATGAAAGTGTTTATTCATCAATTCAGTCTTCAACAAAATTTACAAAATGTCTCTTGTAATAAAGGCAAGCACATTTCATTAATTTCAATACTTTAATGTTGGAACAGCTAGAATTCCAGTGACATTCAACCAAATACAGTGTAGAGTGTCATCAGTGTCTACAGCTAAAGAGAATACAAAGCTTTGACATATCACAGGATGACAAAATATGATTTAACAAAATGAAAATAAGATGTGGCCCAGTGTAATGTGAAAAAGTTACTTTTTTTAAAAAAATTGTTTAAATATGCAGCTGTTGTTGTAAAGCGATTTGAAACGAACTGTATAGTTAGCATTATATAAATTAAGTATATTATTATTGTATTATTATTATCATCTGTTGGCATGACATGTAAAAGAACACAGGTGAACACAATTGTTCTTATCCCTCTTAATTTTCTCATTTAAAAAAAACGTAACAGTGAAAATAGAATCCGAAAATAACTTTCCCAGGGTATCTTTGGGAGATCAGTTCTAGATAAAACTATTAAAATAAGACATTTATAAACACAGAGATACTAACACTTGAAGGAATGAAAAAAAAAAAAATAGAAACTAATAATGCTCTCCCTTGGGCTCAAAACCAATTTGTTTTATTTCTTAACTGTAAGGCATTGCAATATTTATTATCAGTTGAATAGGCGTCATGGGTCAAAGGGAGAGATCTTGTCTTTATTGATATATCTATCTGCGTGAGCATTGTAAGGTGATTGATATCATCACTTGTAATTGTTGAATGTTTTTTATGATATTGAAGCTATTCAGAGAGAATGCTTGCATTCAGTGTGGGAAAAGTTATGACACCAAACATCTAGAACAGAGAGGACTGAATCATTCAAGTCACCTGTGATAGCAAGATGATTTCTACTAGACTACTTCGGATATTTTCTTTCTGCATTCTAGTAAGTATAACTTATACCAGTACCAGTTGACAATTTGACATTAAGAAGTAAAACAGCCACTCCGAATAGGTTCATTTTTGAATTTATTTGCCAATTTTTGTTGTTAAATACAACATCCTCAGGCAATAATTGCCTGAAATGAACCTATGCGGATTGGCTTTTTTTACTTCTTAAAGTATAACTATGTATTGTAGAAACTGTAGATCTTTAGAATTATTAACATGTATAATGATTCTTTAGAAAAATCTGTGATTATTTTCTAGATATCAGCTAACATTAAAATCAAGCCCCTACACACCCTTTCTATTTTTTATGCATGCAATGGCCTTTTCATATCATCAAACATTATGCTACTGACATTTAGTATTTTTTTAAATTGAAGCTCTCCTGCTACTTTCAATATACATTTTTGACCAGTAAAGGTAAACATTTTGTTTCAACACTTCATCTACATTTCTATATCAATGAATGAAAGTTATTTTCCTGCGTATAAAGTATAATTTTTTTTAAAGAAAATTAATATGTTAAAAAAAAAGAACTTTTAATTTTTTATAAAAAATTAACTCCTT
>JAVSBT010422400.1:0-10615 GCA_033118115.1 Pharyngocirrus eroticus
TGCACTTTGCTTCATTCCTTTGGAAATAGTACTTTGGTCCCATCCATCAGAAGTTGTACTTTGATCCATTCCTTTGGAGGTGGTACTTTGGTCCCATCCTTCAGAAGTACTTTGTTCTATTCCTTTGGAGTTTGTACTTCCACTCAGTATTGTTAATAGAGTTGTAGATCTTATTACATCATTTGAGGTTGTAATTGTTATGCCTTCGGTCACATTATGAAAAACAAAAATAAAATATTGTGAGTCAAAGAGATTCCTGGTGGAACTTGTTGCCACTACCCTTTCAGGTGTATTGTGTCATAAAACTATGTCAATCTCTTCTATTAATCTAATATCAAAGTGTTGTTGTATTGTATCATGAGAAGTAACCAATTAACAAAATTCTACCTGTTTGGCATTTCGTTCCTGTCCAGCCATCTGCATTGCTGCAATCACATGAAGTTGTGAAGGTGTTTTTATGAAAAATACAAGTCCCACCATGCAAACATATAGGCTCCTTTGCTGCATCACAAAGATTCACATCTGTTGAGGGAAAAGGTAGACAAGAATACAACATATTTGAAATCAAGAGCAATTCTAAGTTTTGATTGAAGAACATATCTATTAAACATTAATTATGTGGAAAGGTAGATAATTATAATCTTTAATTTGGACAAATGAAAATTATAATAAAATCTTCACCTTTTTCACAAACATTTCCGTTGAACCTTTCTGTGCAGACACATGTAAAATGTCCAATTTTATCAACACAAGTTCCTCCATTTAAACAAGGATTGCTTACACATTCATCAATTTCTGCAAACATAAAAAGGAAGAAATGGTTAGATCATAAAAATAATTGCCATAATGTCAGACTGACTACTGGGATAAATAAATAATCACCAAAGTATTGAGAAACTCATAAAAAATGATATAGAGCTATGTGAAGCAGAATGTATAGTGAAAGGAGTCGGTTTTGATCAGGATTTTTTGAATACAAATAATTATGGTTTATAATTGATCTTGGCCTGGCTCAGGGCTTAGAAAAAAAAAATATATATTTTGACTTTTAATAAAAAACAACCTCATCTACCTGTTTGGCATTTATTTCCAGTCCATCCTACAGCACTGCTACAATCACAAGACGTTGTGAATGTGTCTTCATGAAAAATGCAAGTCCCACCATGAAGACATACAAGGTCTAGTGAGTTTTCACAAATGTTCAAATCTTTCATGAATAGAAAATGAGAAACAAGAAATTTCAGTCAAATAATCAAAATGTTTCTTATCTCATCATTTTGAAACTACCTAAGGGAATATGTGACATTATATTTTTACCTTTTTCACAATAGATTCCATAGAACCTCTCTGTGCAGACACATGTAAAATATCCAGTTTTATCTTCACAAGTACCCCCATTCAAACATGGACTGCTTTCACATTCACGAATATCTGTGAACAAAGTTGAAATGTGACATTCAAAAATTGAATAATATTATCATCATTTATTATTAGCCTTATTGTTATCATTGTTATTGTTTATCAATATCATTAATTTACCATCATTGTAATTATCATTATTACTTTTAATATTATTATTATCTTGATTACTATTATTACTATAATAATTATCATTATCATTATTATCATCATCATTATTGTCATCATCATTTTAATCATACTACTATCATTAGTTTTATTAATTTAATTAAGTGAAGAAAAGAAGAATTTCCTGTAAAATTGATGTCAAGCTAACCTCTGCCACTCTGGGTATAAGTGTTCAATGTTTGAAGACGAAAACCTGTTACCTGTCTGACACTTGTCCCCTGTCCAACCTTCAGCAGTGCTGCAATCACATGATGTGGTCAATGTTTCTCTGTTGAAAATACAACTTCCTTCATGCAGACATAGTGGTTCTGTGGCAGCTTCACACAAGTCTACAGCTAAGTAATGATATTCAAACTAATGTCAGTATTAGAAAACTACAATTATAACATACACTGTCTATACTTTTTTTTACATTTTTTTTTCATATTCATTTTAAGAATAACATCATACCCCCAGTCTTACCTTGACAGGTAAAAGGATCATCTTCACCAAAGATAAACCCCTCTTGACAAGTACAGTTATAAGATCCTTCAGTGTTGACACAGTTTCCATGATCTCCACAGATTCTTGGATCTTGACTACATTCATTGACATCCTGATCACAGGATCCACCCGTCCACCCTTCTACACACTCTGCACATCCGGTTACTGGATCACAAACAGTGTTGACATCTTTGCAGTCACAAAAGTTTATACATCCTGGACCCCAACCGTCATTGGTACATTCTGCAATGATACAAGACATAAATGGTGTGAACTTATGGCAGGTATAAAAGAGGTCAAATATTCATACAGAAGACTGTCTTTAAGCCCAAAAAGATTACTGAAATGGCAAAAATACACTTTCCATTGATAGTAATTACATATCCACTACGATGAACCCTGGAACTTCATAATATTTTTCCACCTGTTCTAACAGTAGTTTTTACAAAAGAACCATCCCATGTGATTTATGTCCAAAATATATATAACATTATCAATAAATACAGAAATGTCCAAACCTTCACAGATCTCTGGATCAACTGTTGGCTCAAAACCTGGATCACAATTGCAAATGTAGGATCCTTGTACATTTTCACATTGCCCATTAACACACGAAGCTAATGCCTCAGAACACTCATCAACATCTGAAAAGAAAAATATGGAAAATGACAAAAAAATCACTGAACCAATTTCTGGATCTTTGATATTGATGATATACTATTATATATTACTGTAATGTTCACACAAGACCTCTTATGGTGGAACACAGGTTTTTAACAAAATATAGCTTCAACAAGGAAAAAGAGGTTTCCCCCAAAAATGTCCACCTTCATTTTCAGCTTATTGCTTCTTGTGTATTATGTAATTCTTACCAAAAACATAGTTTGCACTAGGTGAGAAAGCATCCTCAGGGATTTGCAGATCGAGTTACCTTTTCAGGCTCAGCAGACATACTAATATATTAATGCCTTTCATGAAACACGTAGTTCATCATTTCTTTTTTTTTTATGAATTTACATTTGTATTCATTATCTTTTTGTAATGTACTTTAATACAGAGTGTCTCAATATTTTCATAATATGTAAACAGAAATTGATAATAGAAATTGATATATTACCTGAACATGTCCTACTATCTTGGTTGAGAACAAATCCCCTTAGGCAGACACACTGCACAACTCCATTTGAAGAAATGCAATCATGTTCACAATTCAGATTTGAGCATTGGGGTGGAGGAGGACCATCTTTTTGAATGTAAGAAAAAAGACATTTTAAAGATTGATAAATACTGAACTGTCACATGATTAATTACATCAAATATATATTTGGCGGAGGCAGTAGACAGATATTTTTGTTAAATGTCCCAACTTTGCCTACACCTGTTAATTAATCAGACTCAACATCAACATGAAAGGACCATTCAATAAAACATTCAGAATGCAAGGTTTTAGAAAACGGACTCTTTTATTTTATCGAATTTAAAACCTTCTGTTTTTTCCTACTTTTCTTTTTTGCAATATGAAAAAAACATCCCCATGTTGGTTTGGTAGAATTTATTTCAAAAACTCACTTGCTATACATGTACCATCACTTTCTTTGTTGTAGCCATCATAGCAAGAACATGAGTAGGACCCTTCAGAATTTAAACAGGTATGGTCGCAGTTATCCAAATTCAAGCTACATTCATCTATATCTAGATAAAAAAAAAAGAAAAGAGAATGTTGTAATATGCTTGGTTCAAAAGGGGCTGGTTAAACACATAAAAAGAAAGAGAAAGCATCTTGTCATTCTTACCTATGCAAAATATTTGATCAGTTTGTAGCTTGAAACCTTCCTTACATTCACATCTGTAGGACATGAATGTGTTTACACATATTTGAGCACATTCTGTGGTGGTTTTATCAGCACATTCATCAATATCTACAATTATAGTGAAATGAAAAAAATTATTGAAACAGGGTTTGATTTACTAGAGGGACCAGGGGAACAGCCATTTTTGCACCACTATAAAGTATATTGGAAGGTTCCTTAGACATTTTGAGATTACAATTATGAAAGACGGTTCCTCTGGGGGGAAAAAGGGAAAAGACCCCTGATAAGTGTGTTTTTTCAAAGTTCTTTTCGACTAAACTTGTACATTTTTCCTACCATGACTTAGCAAATTTTACTAAAATACAATTCATAGCGTAAAATTGCTAAAAGTAAAACTGTATTTACCATAACATTCACTACCAAGCTTTTCTAATCCATTTGGACACGCTGAACATTCAAAAGCTAGTCCCGTTTCATTTTGTTCTTTTGGAGTTTTATCTGTACAGGTCTGTCCTGAATAACATGGTTGGTACATCACACACCAATCAAGATCCTCATCACATTTGTTGCCTGTAATAAAGCGTTTTCATTTGTTGTGAACAAAATGTCATTATGTTGACGATTTTTAAACTTGATATGAACAAATTGATAGATGTCATCATTGATAAGTGAGTAGTGGTCAATTTGAAGGTCCAGAAGCTTTCTGTGAAACTTTTATTGGTTCTTTGGCCTATATAAGACAGATAGAATAAAATTCCCACTGAGAATATGAAGGCAGATAAATGGATTGTTTTCGATATTCATCTGGGTCTTTTACATGCCCAATGTTGTTATCCTTGACATGGGGCCTCAGGTTATTGTCTTATCAGAATGATGAATTTAATCATGGTCAGTGTAGGTCTCATGTAAAAAGAAAAACCATTTTGCATTAGAGGACTCAATACAATTTTATTCTAATAGAGTTTTTTGAAAAACAACCACTAAGGAAATTTCCACGATTTAGTAGAATATTTTCAGGAAAGATGATTTTGTTTTTCATTTGAATTAATTTGATTTATTTGGCTGAAATATACATGTAAATATACGGTTAATCAATACGGCACAATATTGAAATGAATGAAAAGACTTGATTTCTTTGGTTTATATAAATATAATGCACAAGGAAAACAAATGGGGTTTTGTGAAAAAAAAACAATCTAGTTGTTTCAAAATCATGTTTTGTAACTCCTGAACAAAACCTTTCCATTAGAGGGCTCAATTTAAAACACATATTATAAAATCCTTACCAGTCCAAGGAGGATCACATATACATTCAACAACCTGGTATGAATCACTTCTCTTGAATCCACTAACTGGAACAAAATAATCACAAGCACCATTTCCAGAACAGTCACATATCTTGATAGTGATTGTCACAGCAGTCTCATCTCCCTTAGAGTCTTTGACATAAAACCTAGAAGTATTGTAAGCAGTGACCATTATCATCAGAATAGTTCATTGCTTGCCATAACCTCAAAAAACTCTACTATAATCTTTATAAGGGGAAGATGGGGTTTCTAATTGCGTTTTTTAACATGCACAAGCAGAGGTCCCACATTATTATTTCCAACAGAAAATAATTATTTTAAAGTTTATAGTTTTGCCTCAAGACATTCTTATTACTCAAAATTCTCTGCACGACAAACATACATTCAAGCACCAAAATTATCAAACACGGAAAAATATTTTGTATACATCTATGTTTTTTTCAATCAGCAAGGTATTTTTTTTTAAACTTTGAGTACATGTTCATAGCTTCAATTTTTTTGATGACTATATCTCATTTCAAAGTTGTGGCACAAATGACAAAAGTGGGCTCAAAATAGTGGGGGGTTTTCAGTGATTTTCATCACTTTAAATAGTCATAATTTCAATTTGAAAAATAATATGACAATTCTAGGATACAATATATGAAAAAATAAAAATAAAATAATAGTCACTGTTGAAATTAACCCTGTGGAAAGTCCTTAAAGACTCAAATCATGTAGTTTTCACTATTAAGAACTTATATTATATAAAAGATTTTCTCAATTATTTACTCAAATGCAGACAAAAATTGACCAATATCAAATTGTGGTTAAGGCTACTCTTGATCCATAGATAGATATTTTTTTAGAGCATTAATTTTGATGCAAATGATAATCTAGGAAATATGCTAGCCAATGTCAATAAAGGCAAGAAGACCCTTACCCCATCTCAATTAAACAAGCTTTATTTACCATAAGTTTTGAGCTGCTTGTAAATCATTTGGTGTCCATTCCATTAAACCAGTACTATTGTCCCAAACAGAGCCTTTTGGGAGATTTTCTGCATAGAGTTCAAGGTCGTCTCCATCTATGTCAGATGCTTTCACAGAAACATTGAGAGAATAACCAACCACAGCTTCCAACACATTTGTTTCTGTCAGTTTTCCGTTATTCCAAGTATAAACATTAAGTGAGGGTGGATAGTTATCTGGAGTTATAAAACCATAATCATTAAGAGGCGTAAATAGATAAATATCTGGTTACAGAGTGACCTTTTTGGCCTGAATCTCAAAATTATATAGACTATGAATACTTGGGTTTTTAGTGCACATTTGCTTCAACAGCATGAAGATTGAAGAACATTGCTATATTCTAGTTCTAAAAAAGTTATGATTAATAACTTCACAACAGAAGAGCAATGGAAATATGTAATGATTAAGCGACCAAAAGAAGTATACATCTTTTTTAAAAAGGCCTGGTCGATGTTAATATAAACTGCTATGGTCCGTAGTATGGGGTGGGGTGCACTATGTACATGTTGTCATAATATTATGATACTGAAGTGTAATGTTAATAAAAAATTCTGCATACATTATTATTAAGAATGAAACTGAAAATAACAACTAAGAAATAAAGTTAACTATTGCACGATATAGGTGTATTTACTGTAAAAACTTACCTGAAAGCACCTTTTCCTTTTCAATTTCTTTTTCTACTGTTAAGGTTTCTTTGGCAATTGATTGCTTTTTTGTCAAAAGGTAATCATATTTGCATGCTTTGTAACCACTGCATAACGTCTCAACCTTGTAAATACAAAAGTAAAGTGAACAAGGATCCCTTAACAATAATAGCTCATTATGGTGAATACATGTATTTACCATAAAAAGCTATTATTGATAAGGGAAAAAGTGGTACTACAGAAGAGGCAGGTTTCTTATGCCTATGCAAAGATAAAATGAAACTTTTATACCCTTAATGTTAGATTATGTCTTAATAATTGCTTTATTTCAAAACAACCTTAATTTTTCCATTCCAGAACATTCCCAAGACAGCACACTTCCTTCTCTATGGGTGTAGTCCACTATCTACTATTAATAAAAACTGAATACTTTTGCAGCCTATCTCGTCTGTAGACATTTCTTCATAAATGGGCCAGTAGGGGGAAATATTCTACTGTCCTGTATGGACCTGCATGAATGCCTTGTTGACCCTGGTACCCAATATTGACATCAAAGCTTCATATCATCAACTCTTCAAATAAAATCTTACTGGTTGTAATATCCCAGTTGATTTTTTTTTTTTGTAAAGTTGAAGTACTCATACCTTTTCTTTAGTTCAAAGACTGAAAGTACTTACGGATTGCTGTTCTGTTGCAGACAAATTTCTTAAAATATCATCTAAATCTTCTTGGAACACAGGTATAAAAGTAAGGTTATTATAGTGTCCATAGCTTTTGTCGCCAGTGTAGAAAAACAGAGATTCGTCTGGCGTTATCCTCCCTATAATAGATTTTCAGTAAATGAAACATCTTTATGATAATCTGGTATTAAACTCCTCCTTTTGCTTGTGCTTGTTCAAATATTCTAACAGTAAGTTGACGGTATAATATCAACAGGATACAGTATTTACTGTATTACTGACTTACATTTCTCCCCAAACTCATGGAAGATTTCTTCACTGGTGCTGTTTAATGGTAGTATATGACCTTCAGGGGTCATAAAGTCATCACTTTGGTCTCCATTCATGAAGCCCATCAAACCATAAGTATCATTAAAATAGGAACCCAAAGCTAATACTTGTATAGTCAGCAAATCCTCCCCCAAGCCTATGGTTGATAGCAAACCTGGGTGGAAATGAAGTAAAATTCATGTCAACATAATATTACATACAAAATCAAATACTAAAAAAATTTTGCATTTGATCCATGTTTTACTGTACAATGGCAGTAAAACCAAATAGCCTATTCCAAAAATTAATCGAAAAAGAAAAAAAGAAAACTATACAGTACTACTATTCTATATTACCTAAATTTTGGTTCCAATATCCATAATAAGATAAAACTATTCTACATTGGAAATGTTATGAGTTAAGATTCTTTCCTTAAACTCATATAGTTCAAATGTAGATTAATGTTATCTTACTATTTTATAGATTTCATTTTCACTTGTAATTGAAAGATATATCTACCTGATTCAGAATGTACATTGACAGTTCCGCTTTTATTGTAGATGCTCATCGTATTCAATGAAAATGGTTCTGATTCATTATATGGTTCCCAGTCAAACAATTGACCATCAAGTAACACATCAATTCCTGAAGAAAACAAGAGGGATTTTGCATTTCATTTTTTTCCATGCATCCATCTATCATTGTATGTAAAATATCTATTTACTACAAGTTAACCCTATTCAAAACATATCAAAAGTGGTTTGCTTAGACAAAATATATACAGAATAGGTGAAAAGAAACCTATGATGTAAGCTCATTCATTATTGATAAAATAATTAACTTATACTTTTTGGATGGACTGAATTTGAAAGATGTTATTCTTCAATCTTTACACAAGATCTTGTTTACAAAATAGATTAACCTGGTAAAAATATATAATCTACTTCTATTATACTATCATTAATTTTATCATGTATAGTATCATAATATTATGTTCATTGATTTTCCTCCGATAGTTATAAAGTATAAAAGTACAATTACCAGAATGCTGTGCATTCAAGAGAATGTTTACCCCCGGTGAAGGCATCATATCGTCTAAATCTTTAAGTGCAAACCCTGTGAAAACTGAAGCCTGGATAGGTTGGTTTGTAGTGTCAGTTGCACGTTCAGTTCTTGCTTGCATACTGTACAGAGAACTGTTCATCATCCAATACTCTCCTAATCCATTGAACTCATAACTAAAACCATCCATAGTCAGTATGTGGGGATCACCAGAGAACCTAGCTAAAAAGAAATAGACGGTAAGAGCTGTTATGGCAACATGTACAAAAACAAATAGTTTTTGTTCTTAGACTTATTACTCTTTTTAATCTATTAAGATGTCTCCTGGGTCAGAGACTCAAAGTTCACCCATATGGCCTGAAAGTCAGTAAGATATTGCTCGAGTTCCAGAAACAGCACTTTAAGTGTAGGGTAGTTGTCCACAAAATGCTAAGTAATGACAATTAAAAGCTGAAATTTAAAATTCTGTCAAAAAAAAACCCACCAATATTAATTTTGATGCCACAGGTAATAACATTATGAAATATAGGACGATCCAGACTAATCCTGTTTTTAAGTGACATGGACATATCAGGTGGGGCGTTTATATTTTTCTTTGCAAATGTCATGGTTAACACTTTAATCATGGTATGCCAATTAAAACTCTAATGATAGGCCCATGCTATTGATAGGCATGTTTGTGAACAGATGGCAGTGAAGCCTGTATGTTCTATCGAATTGCAAAATCAAAATGTCTGGTTAGAAAGAAAAGTAAACTTACAACGAAAAAACCATCTTCGTGACCGTGTCGACCTCCGCCGCCAGCGAAAAAATCTAACCCTCCTTGTACGTCTAAAGCTCCTTGTACGTCTAACTGCCCATGTGCGTCTAACTGCCCATGTGCGTCTAACTGTCCATGTACGTATAGATCTCCATACACTTCTAACTGTCCTTGTTAGACTAGATCTCCATGAGGACCACCAAGCTGTCCTTGTAAATCTAACTGTACGAGTACGTCTAAATGAACTAGTAGTCGTCCGTCTAACTGTGGTCGTAGGTCGAACTGTGGTCGTTGTTGGAACCTTAGTGGTAGTTGGGACTGTAGTGGTAGTTGGGACTGTAGTGGTAGTTGGAACTGGAGTGGTGGTTGTAGTGGTGGTCGTAGTTGTAGTGGTAGGACTAAATTTAAAACCAGCACAGTCATTTCCCGGTCTAAATTTGTAGAATTTGTCACAATTATCTGTTTCTTTGCAACACCATTTCTTGGGTTCATAGTCTTCAGAGATATATGAACTTTTTTTTGTGGGATTCCACATAAGGATTGAACCTGCTTCAAAGACTTTTCCAGTAAGGAGAAAACCTTTATTATTGTAACAACATTCCTAGCAAAGAAAAAATAAGAAACAAATCAAGTAAAACTTTAAATCTGATGAAATGTGACTTGTTCAGGACGTTTTTTACAATAGGATACAATTATATTTGATTTCTGATTGTTTTAACAGTATACTAAAAATGATGTGATCAATTCATTTACAAGATTTAAAAAATAAGATCTAAATGTGAAGAAAGGTAAATTATGATCATCGATTATTGAATTGTTCATGACAAGAATGTATTTGATTTATCCTAAATACAAACTACTGGATTTGATTTTGATTTGATCTGATTTGATTCAGCAAATGTCGAAAATAGTACAGTATGTAGCAGTGTGATGATGAAAATAATTTAAGAAGAAAAAGA
>JAVSBT010422511.1:0-10613 GCA_033118115.1 Pharyngocirrus eroticus
TAGCCTAAATTTTCTTTGATTAAAGTCACATCTAGTAGTCTTAAAGCTAGCCTGCAAAATGTATACATCGCTTTAAGAGAAACACATTAACCATCAAATGATGAGTGATCAGGTTGAAGGTCAAGAACATTTTGATCCTGGGTATGTGTGTGCAGATAATTGCATTGTTTATGTGGATCCAGACAATCAAAAACAATGACACACACAAAGGCCTATACCATGTTGAAGGCAACATTATTGATAGTTATTGAAGTCTAAAATAACTTGAATGATGCTTCCTGATATCGTGTATAATAGATTGTTTTATGACCTTGGGGCTTGAAGAACCTTTCACAGATGAATGGTATCATAATTATATAACTCAACAATGTAAGATATGCAAATAAATCCAAGATGAATATATGTGTAGTTGGATCTTGATTTAACCGCTGGTACTGATACATTTTGTACAACATGTTCGAAAAAAGTATGCCAATTAGAATATATTTCATCAGTTGTGATAAGAAGTCTTGTCATTTAACTTAAGTATGTTTCACTAAATGTGATTATTAGTCTTGACTTTTAAATGTTATTGATCGGTTATGATCTACAAATTAGCAATCATTTTAGTCCAGGAATAATACTTAGGTTGTCTTTTTGATGGTTATGTAGAAATCCTTTCCATGTAAATAATTTAGGCCTATGCATGGAAAATGTTCAACCAACCAAGAATATCATACCATTGATTATATTTTTTAAGGATTTTCTTTGACCTTGACTGGACAGAATTAGATGATTTTGTGATTTAATTTTAAGAATCATAATAGTTTTAATGTACTTGAAGTCCTGCATAAACAAATTTGACTTGATAAGTGAACATAATTATGTCTATTTCATAATGGAAAACAGATTTAACTTTCTTTCATCATGTTTATGTTTTTCCATCGTAATATTTTGCCTTTTTGTTCTTTCTGATATATTGGAAAATGGACAATTGGAACACATTGATTTCTAATGTCTTAACTTGATGATATTAAATGAAACGGAGCAATTTTGTTATGAATCGTGTGATATACATCAATATGGTCTTTGGCTTTGACCAAAGGTCAGAAATATAATTTAAAAAGTTCAAAAGTGTTATTTTCATGATAACAAGAGATTTTTGAAAAATAGGTATTTGTAACTTCTACAGTTGCAAGACATATGTAAGTGACATCTGGTGATAAAACCTAAACTTAATAGCATTATTTTACTTTAACCCCCACTTAAAAGAATGCATGTCTCATACTATGAATAAGATTATTACACTATAAAATTAAATAGTCCAAAGCTTAGTATTTTATGTACATTTATATGTAGGGATTCACTGGAGCAATGTTTTGGTTTATAGTAGATATACAGGACAAATGTAAGAAAACACAATGAATATTCAATTGACAAGAATGCTATTTCTTTATTCGCAATCTATGCATGATATGGTTCATAAAGACATTAGGAACATACTTTGACTATATCATAGAAAAATATGATATTTGGAAGAGTTTTTGCTATACTAGATTTTTTTTGTAAACACATTCTACTTTTATTCTATCGATAATATTCCCGTAGTTCCTTTGGTGTTGAGTAGGTTTGCAAAGGCTCACTTTTACTCAACTGTTCTCCGTTATTGATGGAAACTCTAGGCCTTGCCTGGAATTGAGGTCTACGAATAACTTCTATCGGCTCTTTTAAAATGATGGGATGATGTAGGTTTCTTCTGGGAAGCTATGAAATGAACAAAAATAGAATCGATAACCAACACTTTTCATGAATAAAACCAAATATTGACCCTCCCCCCCCCGTTTTTTAGTAAAGACATCAAAATATGCTCTATACGAAAAACATCCAATACACTGAAGCATTCCTTATAAATGGATACTAACCAGATTTTCTTTATTAGCGATGGAATATTTGTTATCAGCGCAAGTTGATCTCTCTACAGTGTAATGAGTTTTCAGTGGTATTCTGGCCGCTGTATGTGGGATGGAAGAAATATAACTTGGCCTTGGCTGTAGCATCAAATCACCAGATGCCAGGACAACATACTCCTTTGAACGGGCATCATTTCCTATAGGGATATTTTGAATGGTTCCATCTCTGGTAATTACGTGTAGGAATTGTTTGCCATCCTGGTAGAAAATGCCCACTTTCAGTGGATTTGTAAGTTTGATTCGCTCAATAAGATTCTCAACAGCTGGAGTTAGAAGAAATTGTTCAGCAGGAGACGCAACTCCAAATCTTCTGTCAGGATTGACCTCTACTATCTCGTGGCTTAATCTAAGAAGGGAACAAGATAATATATCAGTTAGTACAGTCAAAGAATGAAAAACAATAAATATGAAAACAAATTTAAAAGCTGGCCTGAAGAATCTAAAGTTGAAAAATGTTACATTAATTTATATAAAAATGATAAAATATATTGACAAACACTTACAATCTGGAATCCATGATCTTTCAATGATTGACAAAATAATTTCTTTTAGAGTTACTTTCCTTTTAGAGTTATTTCTTGTTGTAACACAAAGTTTGATATGAAATTATTTGCATAATATCTCAACCTTTTATATGATTCGGCCAAACGTGCTTAAAAAACCTGTCATTAAAACATTGAAATTAAAGTACTGTAATCTAATGAATTAGCTCTCAATAACATTTATAACAAAAGGTATTGTAGTTATCATTAATTAGAATCGAATTAAAGCAGAAAAGTGCATAGAGTAAAATAATCTGTTCCAATGAATAATTAAATGTTAAATTCCTGCATTTTAACTGGTTGGTGTTTAGGACAGAGAGGGTATTTCACTTTGAGAATTGGCATTAGATGCCATGGCTTTTCACTCATCCTGGCTTAAAGGTCAGAATTAATTTGGTTTCAATTTTTAAAAATTTACTTGAACTACTTCTTTAAATTCTGTTTCAACTACAAGTCTTTCTTGAATTCTGAAGGCCTTTCTTAAATTCAATAAATGTATCAATAAATAACGAATGAGATACCTTCCAATCTACATGGCTGTATAATCATGTAAACGATGAATACATAATTTTCATGATGATTTGGCCGGATACCAAGAAATTATCTTTTTATCATCTCTATTTAAGTTTTTTTCGGGGGGGCCTAATTGGAAATAAGTCTCTGACTTTTATGGGCTATCCAAGGCAAATGTTACATTTTAACATAACATTCAAAGGGTTAAATTCAACATTTGGGCTATATCATAGTTTTTAACCTTTATAAAGCTGGCAAACACGTGACAATGGTAACAAGTCGAAATTTAATCCCTTGAACTGAAAGAGGTTTTTAAATAGAATTCCGGTAGACCAACTTTAAAGTCGCAACAGTGTTAGACTGTAGACTTCTAAAATGTTTCAAAGATTAGCGATTAAAATGTCCCTTTCAAACGACTCAGTGTAAACAAGCCTAAAACTACCACTATTGACCCAACTGCTCTGTCCGACTCGTCCAGACAAGGTGTTCTATCGAGAGAAATTATACAGAATGTTGACCATTTTTGTTGTTGTTGCAAAAGAAAATTAGTATAATTAATATCTATATATAAAAAACTCCACAGTTCGATATGTATCATCAATGTAAGAATGGTTTACTAATTTTTTGTATACCAATCTGTGAAGTAGTGGATATTGTAAAACAAGGGGCTTTCCATTTCTTTTCATATATATTACTCCAAGACGATATAAATGTGAAATACAATGCTTATAAGTTCTAGGAATGTCTTGTTATCTATTTATCCTGGTTTCGTCTTTCATTGAGGAATACAGGATTTTATTGTATTAAAGGAATTATATTAGGCAGATTCCTGCATGTCCAATATATTTCCTGTTTTAAATTTTGTATGGTCAAACACATCTTCGCGAGCCAGGATCACTCATTATTTCTAGGTACTACATGAAAGTCTGAAAGTCTGAGAATGCGACCTCTGGTGCACGAGAATGGGTCACTGTTACAAATAATAGTGCATTTCGTGTTGTTGGCCTTACTCATTTTCAGGAAACTTGAGATTGTACATTTTTAGATACTATTCATAGAGCACTTTGGTCTTTAGATAACTGTAAGAGGGTTAATATTTTACATGTTGTTTCAGGTATAAGTCCTTCATAAAAGGCACATAATAATATCTTTTGTTTTATGGTTTAAATTACTTTTAGTACAATCCAGTTTAAGTCTTCTAACAATACATGTAGTTTCAATATTAATCCACACACGTTTATACACACAATTATTAGGGTAACTGTGACTTGTTGTTCATAGTTACTATATAAGGTACCCTAGGGGTTATAAAAACACTGTTAGGGAATATTTCTGTGTGACACAACCTGTAAACTTTGAAGAGGATACCCTGGTGCAAGAGGGCAAATTTCAAGCTTAGGATAATTACGGGTTTAAAACTTGCATAAGATTTAAACCCCTTTATAAAGTCCAATCATTACACTACTATATGACAAGCCCCACAATAGGAGTCGTATTGTATAACAAGCGCCCGGGAGCGTCTCAAGATATTAGGAGGACCAATCAAAATACAGGGAAAATATCTAGGGTTGCACGGAGCCTGCAAACTTCAGTTGCTTTGTGAAACTTTACGACCTCACAAGACATTTTATTTACATAAACATTTTATTTTGTTTCACACAGTTTTTCACATACCGTATATTATTCCCATATGAAAATATATGGAAGTCACTGGATGTGTTACTGTTTCATTCGTTCAAATGTCTCTGTTTGTACGGCATTTGACAAATTTTGGACACTTACTATGTTACATAGTCTTTGCTGTGGAGCATTAGCCGTTTTCAAAAATACTTTGTAAAACCAACTTCAATAAAAGATTCTACAGTACAAAATGAACAATCTTATAATTGGCAGAGACCCGGAATTTGTGAAAGGTATTTACACATTTATTATCTTACTTGTAAAATGTGTCTACAACACTTGTATAATGTCAACAACCAGGCCTATTAACTCATACCGCCATCTGAGATCGAATGTAAATGCAGGAAACAAATCAGATATTGACGATCAAATACAATCTTCTGTGGATATAGTTGAACAAAATCATTTAGAAAATTATGTTATTAGTGTTAAACAAGAAAGTGACATACCGGAAATTTCACAAGAATCATACCTTAAAATACCTAGAATCTAATAAACGAGCAACACCCAGCTGTGGAACAAAGTCAGGAGTTAGACATATCAATGAACATGGACATGTTAATGCCAGAACTTTGTAACCCTTTACTGGTGTAAGGATTAAGCCTTTACTGACCAGCCTAAAGTCCGGACCTTTCAGTCTAGCGGTAAAGTGAGGCCTGTGGATCACATACAGGGTTGTGATTTCGAAGCCAGGTCAAGGAATCTTTCGTCTACTCAAATTCTTTACACTGGTTTGACATTTTACCATTTTGACACAACAAATGATATTAATAAATTTTACTCAGCATTCAACCCTTTAATAAAAGAATCTATAGTACAAAAGAAACAATCTTATATAATATAATGGGAGCTTAAAGGGACTTGTAAAGCAAGTGAATTTGCCCATGAGTTGATCTCTTGCTGACTAGCAGAATAAAGCCTTCATTGTTGTTACCTTTAATAAAACAACCTGCAACAGTTCAGGTTTATTTTAAAATGAACACTTCATGATTGTTTTGGTATAAGTTGGTAGAAAATGTTTTTTACTTTATACATTGCAAGCATGAATATTTCATCACATCGTTTGTCAGTATATGCATGTGTCAAGTAAATTTAAAGGTATGAACTATTTGCCAATATATTTTTTACGTATACATGTATGTACACACATATATATATAACAGGATTGCGATTCTAAGGATGACTGTTGAGGTCTTTTATTTAAGGTTAGCCATTTCAATCTATGAAATAAAAAATCAAGTTCAGGTTTTGGCAGTTTTGTCTTGACGCTGTTGTTGCTTAGTTAAAGCAGTTGTGTCAGTTGTTCTGTATATGGTATTGCAGTAATCCATCAGTGGCAGAGTTAGGGCATTGCATAAATTACTTGAAAGGTCTTCAATGAGTAAGGGCCTTACCCTCTGAAGCACACCCTGTCTTTGATTGACCTATTGATGTCAATATGGAAGTTCCATTCTAATATTGGGTGCATCAAATTCCCAAAGTATTTTTAATGTTTAGTTTATTATGGATGTGAAATGGACATTAATTGTGTGTATTTTTGTGCTTAGCCTTATATAATTGGTAAAAAGTATTAAAAGAATGCCAGTAAATGTGACCCTATTATAAATCAGATAAATTTTCTCTGCAAAATGGTCCGAGAAAAATATCACTATATTTATGTGAATTATCTTTTATGTAAAATTTAAGAAAATCATCACTTGATTTTGTTTTTAAAAATTCATGATTTTAGAGATTACATACCTCCAATAAAAAAAAGTGTTATGGCAGATGAAAGGAATACAATGTTAGGTACATTTTGACGAATAAAAAAAAAAGACAATCTGAGCTAAAAAACGGACATTTCAGAGAATCCAATGACAGTTTTGTTATCCATATGATGAGCTTGATTATAACCAACAACTGATCAAATGTTGTTGCCTTGTATAATCATTGCTTCCATAATTACTTTGCTAACCTATTTGATATTTATGATGCTTTCTTTTTGGATAACACTGGCGGTGTGGAGGACTTTTTCTCATTTTTTATTAATTACATAATCATATATGTCGATAAATATATTAATAAAATTCACTTGCCCATTGCCATCAAGCAGATTTTGATTTGTTACATGTCTTTTTTGAATATAATAACACAGATTGATTAGATATTAATGGAAATATTCTCTAATGAGGGGTTTTCAATTCCATTCTGTTTTTCATTATGTGGTAATTTACACAAAATTTCATTTTTGTTCTTTCCTTTTCAGGGCAGGATATAGAAATGTCAAATACAGGGGATTACAAAGCCAGCCCGGAAGATTCAAAGGGATGCTGTATTTATCCAAGCATAGCAAACCCTTATGACAACAATTCAAATAAAGACTCCAATAAAAAGGAAACAGAGGAAATCACTGAGGCTAAAGATGATGTGAGCTGGAAGGCAGAATGGTGGAAATGGTCTCAAGAAACTACACTCCATGGATTTGTTCACATCACAGAACATACTAGATTTCCTCTGAGGAGGTAAGTGTAGTTTTAGATAACATTTGAGCAATGATTAATACATATCATGTAAAAGTGGAAGGCAGGAACAGGGTAACAATGCTTCTCTACTGATGAGAATTAAAAAGAACTTAGCTTTGGCTTAGATCATTCTAAGTAATTTCTTATGTAAATATAGTACAGAAAAAAATACAATGTATGCAGATTTGTTAAGAGACCAATACCCCATACATCAAATAAGAGTCATAATCAATCAATGGGGGCAATTGCTTCTGACACTATACAAAAGGTTTAATTGACTTACTGAAAAATGTTATATGGTCCGTATCCTCCAGACATTTTCTGGGAATAGGGATTAAAATAATACGTAATATAGAATTGTTAACATATTTTAATATAAAGTCATTGTGCTCTTTATTTTTTTTGTGTCATTCATATTGTTGATACTTTTAAGAATCTAAAAGAAAAGAAAACACAACTGTAGCAAAGAAATGATTAATCTTGAATAGGTGAATGGTGGCTGAATATAATAATATGGTCCAACAAAGAACTATGTCAAAGAAATATCAAACAATGTCCAAACAATATTGATTATTTGATTAATATGTTGGCTTTGTTGATTTGTTTAGAAAGAAACCAATTTTATCTTTTTCTCTATTTTCTGGTTCTTTGTTTCTTGTCCCAGAACAGAAAAGTAACCATTATAATTTTCAAGAATCTTTGTGTTTTGTTTTGCAGAATAGGCTGGGCCATAGTTTTGATAGTTGCCACTGGAATGTTTGTATATCAAGTGACTGATCGCATCCAGTATCTTAGTACCTTTCCCGTAGCAGTAAATCTTGAAATCACGCACAATGATTCAGTCAGATTCCCAGCAGTAGTCATATGTAACCAAAATACTTTCAGGTAAAAATTGTAAGGAACATACTCTTGAGTAAGACTCTTTGGGTAAAAACTTTCAACAATACCATGAATCATTTGTTTCTCGAGCTACACAAATTGAATAGTTATAATACATGTGACCTACATATCACTTCTGTGTATTAGTAGGTCACCTAGATTCTGGATTCTTACATTGATCCCAATGTTATGAAAATGAATAAGTCTTAATAGCCAACTGGACACGGAAAATGTAGAACTGAGACACTGATTTTTTAATTATTTTTTCACTATTATTTGAGAGATACATATAAATGACCAATTGACAAGAAAACACATGTTATTATCTTATATATACTCATCATACATAAGGACTATAAAGTAACTAATATTTCTTTGCCCTTTTTTATTTCAGATTATCTAAGGCTTATCAATTGGGAATTTATCATAAACTTGCAGATGCTTTTTCATTTACAGCTCTCAGTGACTTTAATATTTCCAAATACAACACATGGAACACATCAATAATGGAAATGTATGAGGAAACTTCTCACACAAAGGAAAATATGATTTTTAAGTAGGTGGATATTAAAAAGAAAATTTGTCCAATGACTCTTTTAATTTGGAATATACTCAGTTTTACATTGTGTTACCACCTTGGATATTCTTTTAGAATATATATTAGTATACAGATCAATCTTTCAGTTCTTAAAATTATTTGTCTTGTTTATATTTTCGATTGTATTGTTTCTTTATTAGATTATTGGTACTTTGTTAAGTGTTGAAGTTGCTAATAGGGTCTTTCTGAATATTCTAAATAACATTGGATCCTTTGAGTAGTGTTAATATTTTTCAAAGTAATTTTAGTTTGTGTGCCTTATTTTCCTAGTTGCAAATGGAGAGGAAAGAATTGTAAAGAACAATTTACACAAATTGTGACGGAGTATGGGATATGTTATGCCTTCAATGCTGACCCAAGCAGTCCAGAATTCACATCTTACACCGGTAATTTGAGTTCCCTACATATTTTTTGTGGCCAAAAAGTATGAATTAAGATAATTCTTAGCCTTAGCGTTGATAAAGAGTCTCTGAACAATAATGTTTGATAAATCAGCAAATTAAAAACTGTGTCAAATAATGATCATTAGAATCATGATGACAATTTTCATTTATTCTTTTTTCAGGAACCCAGCATGGTCTCCAATTACACCTTAATGTTGAAGAATATGAGTATATGCCAGGTCCTAACGGTGGTGCAGGATTGAAGTTCTTGTTATATGACCCACGAGAATTTCCCTCTGTAAAGGAGCTTGGTCTTGCTGTCCCAACAGGATCTCACACTTTTATTGGATTAAAGTTTATGAGAGTAAGCTTTTTGATGGATGCATTGCTTATTGTTTCATCTTAATCACTATATATTTTTCTAGTAGTATCATAAATATAAAGAAAATATTTCATAATTGATTCATATTCTTTTCAGATCAAAAATCTTCCAAAAATGTATGGAGACTGTGATGAATCCAGGACTCTTAAATACTTCCCATCATATACCATGTCAGGATGTCAGACTGAATGCAAGACTATCTATGTGGTAAGTAAGGGACCAGTCTACTGTTTGATTTAATGAAAAAATAACTTATCCAGATATATCCACCATAAATAACATTCAATCTGTTTACCCAAATACCAGACTGTTTACACTGTATAATGGGTAGCAAACTTCCTTTGAAATTGAACAGACGGTAAAAACTTATAAGTATAAGGTGAATGAGGTGTCTTGGAAACAAAAAAAACTAAAACTTATTTGGCCTGACCTGCCACCAGCTAATTGTATATGATTTGACACCAATTTGTGTTATTTCAAAATAATTCTAGATTGATATGCTGATTAGTCTATCTATTTCCTACTTGTCTTTTGTAGATCAAACACTGTGGCTGCAGAGATATCTTTATGCCTGGAGAGGCTCCATTTTGTTCCATCCAAAAATATTTTAATTGTGTTCTCTTAGCTTATGGTATGAAAATGTTTGATACTTTTACAATTTTCCAAGCCTTTCTCCTCATTTGAGATTTTTGACAATCATGATAATGTTTTAATATGGGGGGGGGGGGACGTATGATTGTTGAACACCATAATACTTTAAAAAGGGAATGTCTTAAATTTATAAATAGGAGAGTGCAGGGTTCTATGGTCTCTGTCAGTACGTGTGTCAGGGATGAGGTTACTGGTATTATCAGACTGTTGTGTGCACATAGTATCTGCCATTCCCAAAAAGCCTGACAAGGTTCATGGGTCTGCTTGGTCAATAAACAACAATATTATTAGAGATTAGGATGATATGATTGTTGTTTGAAAACTGCATAGACGACTGAAATTCCATCTATTCATCAATTAACTTGACCAAAAGCATGAAAAGTCTATATTACTAGTCAAAAATGCATTTTAATGTCAATATATTTTGTAACTGTCGTTAAAACATTCTAACATAATTGTTGCGGTCGTTAAGACGTTACATAAAAGGTGACAAGAGTTTTGTTTTGGGTTATTGTATTGGTACGTTTATTTTCAT
>JAVSBT010422622.1:0-10612 GCA_033118115.1 Pharyngocirrus eroticus
AGTGACAAAAATACCTGATTAAGTTTTGGTAAAAGCAGATGATTAATTGATTTTTTTTGCAAAGGACAGGTGCATGCAATATTTCCATAGCTTCCCCCCTTTACACAAAGGGTCAATTGATGGATAGTTATACTTTTTGTTGCTGTCAATCAATGGTAAGGCGAGCTAAAATGTCATTTATTGGTGGTGTCATTGTCAAGGTCATTCATTGTACAAATAGATGTCATGTTATATCTATTAAGTTCATCCGTAGCTCTGACATGAGATCTTTTCATTGGTTGCCCTTTATCTTTTGAAGGCCTGCAATAATTACTCCTTTATCTTTTCGATTGTCAGTTTTAACCAATTTTCATCCTTTAATCTTTTACCTTTTTTTGTGCATGTCAATTTGACATCAACTTTTCCAGCTTATTGCATTGTCATGATTTAGTATTTCAGTAATTTCCTTCAGAAACGCCACCAAAAGGGTCTGTAATATTCATTGCCATAGCTATGCTGTCTTGCTTGTGTCTCTCCATAAATATAAACCAAAAAGATAATCTTTGAAGAGCTCTGCAATTCAGTAAAAATCTGACAAACTTTGTCCATGTAAGAAATGTCTTGATTTAAAATACATCGTCTTTGAAAGTAATCCTTTTTAAAAGCAGCTCTTAGATGTGAATTGATAAAAAAATATTTCACTTTTTGTAATAGTATTTTACTCATTGGTTGATATTCATTCCACTACTGTTTACACATATGCATAATTATAAAAATAGGTGACCAAGACATCGTTCACATCTTTCTGCAACCCCCCCCCCCCCCCCTAGGGATCAAAATGTTTTGATAAAGATATCATTTGAAGCCATCTTAATCCCTTAAGATAGATATTACTAAAGGTGCAATATTTATTGTAATTCAACCCTGCCAATTGAGCACTATAAGAATGACTGTGAAAAATCTGCTTTTTTTCTGAAAGGGGCCTTTGCAAAGGAATAGGGAATTAAATCATTTCAAGGATGGCTTTTTCTCTCTTTTTTTTAGGGGGGGGGGGGGGTGATATTCACCATTACAATTTTAATACATCCATTTGGACAGTCACCTCAGACCAAACTATATGTATTCATAGATATCCATCAATCATTTGGGACAGTCAAAACCTTCTGTTTAAAAAAAACACCCATATTTTGATAATATTTTTGCATGTTCATATGCTGGCAATATTTCATTGGGTCAATAGTGCAACATCACATTATATCATCATTCTTCTGTATCTTCAGTTTGCAGGAAAACCTTTTCATGTGTCACAAATTAATCCATTAAAGTTGTACACAGGTTTTGATAGGCTATTCAATGTAAAGGTGACGAGGATCTTGCACGTGATTGACATGTTCTTTGTATATAGAGTAATTGACCGCTACCACTAAAGCTTCAGGAATTGTTAATGACTGATAACAAAAGAACATCAAAATGCTTGTTAAGAATTATATTAGACATTTTAACATGGAAGTGGTAATTAATATTTTTGCCAATGTTGACCTTTTAGCTTAGTTCTATACTGAATATTTCATTCAATACAAACTCAAGATTCTGATTTGTCTTGAACATTCCCCCTGGTGAGTATGAGAATAACATCAAAACTTGTCTGATTAATTTCTGATGATGCCAATGTTTTTTTATTTTTTGAGGGCAGATATAATTTCACAATAATGGGGAAATCAAATATTAAACAGCTTTGTTCAAGGGTTGTCTTTTCAATTCAGTTCTATTCAATTTCAAATGTCACAATCAACGGCAGATTAATGAGTACAACTCTTTTGATACTTCTGCTCCGTGCATCCCCCCCCCCCACACGCACACCTAAAAGAACTTCTTATGCATTTCTGGGAAACCTATATTAGTTTATACGAACAAAAAATAGATAGAAGAAAAAACTCCTAGTCACTTCATAAGTTATGTTATTTATAGCTATGTATTTGCAAAGCTGAATTAAAGAAACCTCATCAAACAATACACACAGCTGATAAAGGTCAGAGGTTACAGATGATAAAACTTCATTCAGTGAAAGTCAGTGATATAAATGAAAATCTAAAATGGCCATCAGAATGACAAGCTCACAGCAATGTTAAAATGGACTGTTTGTCTACGGTTGTGATCACGAATACTTTTCTAAACATTTTGAAATAGTCAAGTAAAGGATTCTAGAGATTTTTTTATAAATAAATTTTTAAAACTTTTTCTTTACATCAAATAGTTACAAAACAAGAGTATATCTTTCGGGCACGATCCCATGCGTTTGCTAGAGATGTTATTCAGATAAGGTGATATGGGATGTATGTTGAAGGCAGTGATACAATCTTAGGGAACAAGTAGTGCAGTGGTTAAGGTTCTTGATCAAGGCATGGGTTTCTTTCTCGCTAAAGGTGAATCAGAAATACAGGGGTCAATTTACTTTTTTTTCCCAGAGGGATTCCACCCTATACCTTATAATGGGGCAAAAACGGTCGGTCCCTCTGACCCTCAAGTAAATCGAGCTCTGGAAATATCTGGCTTGTTTCCCTATCCAGCAGAAAGGATGAAAAATGTGGACCCATGTCGCTGATTTTGTATCTTGTAGCATGTAAAAGAATACATACGACTATATGGTTGAACTCAATTTTGCCATTTTATCCCCAGCTCCTCAAACTGACAAAGCCATCAAGATTAATGTTAAGTTGGTTTGTTATAAAAACAAGAGCATTCATTTGTTGAATGGTCTCAAATGTATCAATCTTTTTGGTTCAGACTTTGTATCTTGTATGTGTACGTTGTTCTGATACTGACCCAGTCTTATTTGGAACTCTCCCACAAAACAAACAACAAATATTTTGGGCCTATATCAACACAAAATAATAGAACTCAGTAAAAGAAAATGGGAGAAAGCTAGGTACTCCATGTAAAATAGATCAATAATCCATATACAATGGAAGAATTTTTTTCCCCAACTGATGAAAGAAAGGTCTTTATATTTCACTGTCTTTCTATTTTTTTATTTTTTTTATTTCTAGATGTATTCCTTTTTTATAAAGATGCCACAAGTACATACCAGAAGTTCTCAGCAACATTCCGTATAAAAGAAATCAATCCAAGCTAAGCTCTTACTTTCGCTGCATTGATTCCCCACTTTTCAACAATCATTATCTCTTTAGAACTATTCAATAAGTAATACCTCCCAGAGGGACACAAGAGGGAAACTTACTTCTTTCTTAGTGAAAAGAAGTGTAATTGTAAGGTATAAGAATAACAGAACACTAGATATAACAGTGATTTTTGTTGTGGGTTATCTTTTGCTTACAAATGGGGTAAATAATCACTGAATATTTCATAAGAAATGAAAAGTAAATAAGGGAATCCTTGATAAATGTTTCACGTTAAACTTTTGTTTTCTAACCACCTTAACAGAAGGGATTTAAAAAGAGGTCACATATTAAGCCACGATTACTACACTATCAATTTTGTTTGTGTTACATTTTTTAAAACCCAATTTATAATCCTTTGGATGATTTGTATGTGTGAAGCAAATGTGACTATCAACAAAGTTACACAAAATTAGAGGTAGCTTTCCTGTACTATATACATTAATATTGCAGAATATCGATGGACTACAACTTTCAATTAGAAACGACAAATCTTTAAAATTGGAAATGTGTTTACACTATCAAGTTTTGACATAATTCCCCCCACCCCACCCCACCCCTCCCAAGAGAGGAAGGAAAATTTGCATCGAAAAAGCACTGCCAGTAAATGTGACACTAAAGCTTTTTCAACATTTAGGTCTTCTAAGATCTTATTATTTAATATTATCATCATGACATACTTTTGTGACTGCTAATTCTAGGCATTTTGGATGCCCCAGAGCTGACACTGTGACAGTTCTAGAACTATAATTAACAGCATGCCTATCACCTGTACAACTAATCCATTACCTGCATGGTAGTAGTATTGCTGTAACTAGCATTAATCCATCATTTTGCTATTACTTTTTTTTCTATCTATCTATTCCATAATGTGCTAGCAAACATTGGCTGCAGGATATTAAACTTTGCAAATATTTATTGTCATTATCTTTCTACGTGAGTTGCAATCTGCAAGGATGATCACAAGAAACAAATTGCTAGGAAACCAAAGCAATATGACACTTGTATTTAAAAAAGCTTAAATAACTGTCAACATAATTATGCACAGGTAGGATCAAGTCCAGGTTAGAACTAAAACATCTCAACATTGATTTGTGCTTGGGATGACCTTCATGACAAACCAAAATCAATGCCAGACATACATGTATACCCATCGAGCTGGTACCCAATACATATAGAAATTTGGAACACCACATAGGCTATGTTAGTGAAACCAGGAACAGGCTATAGCTTGTGCTTACATATTAGATCCCTGGGTTTATTTTATCAATAAAAATATGTCGTTTTTTTAAACTTGGGACATTTTTGATATTTTCTGTACGATGAGTGTCAATATCATGACATTATATTGTCAGTAGAAGTCTCAAACGTTTCTGACGTATATTGCCTTTGAAGTAAATAATTTCTTTGGTATATAACCATGCATTGTCAATAATTTTGCAGCGTTTTAATTCTATTGCAGAATCATCATCAAAGTATGAATCACAGATTATGTACAACGGATGGATCAACAGAAAAAGACCTGTTGAGTCAAGTCAGGTGTTATTCTACCTAGATATGAGACATGAATAGAATCTGCTATTTGTCATCTCTGTGAATTTTTTTCTATACTCTTAAGTTAAGGAATCTGCAAAATTCCTGTATGTATTGTTGTCATCTATCAAAGGTAGAGAATGATTGCATGACAATACAACATAATGTTCATTAAAGTTCTTGACCTATTTAAACTATAAAATATAAGTGCAAAGAAGCAGAGATTCCAATAAATGAAAATGGCGCTATAAAAATGACATTTTATTATTATTATTTAAATGTCAAACTGTTTCAAAAACTTTCTTTACATGGATGCTATAAAAACAGGTTTTTGAAGTGACTAAAAAAAGTGGGTCTTACCACAACTAAAGACGATTAAATGGAATTAGCAAAATTATCGTATACTTAACCTCAGTCTTTGGCACCAGCAACAGTTCTTATTTGAGATGAAACAAAAACCAGGTACTTACCTAAAGAAAAGAAGAAGAAAAAAAGATTGATTAAATGATAAGGGTAATCATGAATTTAATACATTCAATGACCTTCATTGACCTCAAACAACCACTAATTTATTACACCAATGAACAGACTAGGTACATTATTAGCATGATAATCTTTACATAATGACGCATATGCAATCAGGTTTGAGATTGTAGAAGAAAAAAAGACAGTGTTACTAGAACTCAAATTAACAGCTGATTTGCTCTGTTTTTTTAAGTAAATAACCTTCAGTCATTTTTTATTTTTTTTATCTGTTGACGTCAAGGCAAGGTTTTCAAAAATAAAAATCTTCTGTAGATCTGGAATCAATTAACTAACAATATTGTCAATAAGCAAATTAAGAAAAGTAAATGATGATTCAAATCAAAATTGGAAAAAATGGAAATGAGCATTGCCTGAAAAATGATCATCATTCCTGGAAACCTGGTGGTTGATTTTTTATTCTTCTTCATATTGTTATACTATTTTGTGTTTTATTTCTGATGGTAATTGAGGGTGCCAGCCATTAAGCTAGAGTAAGTCTTCCAGGGGTCCAACCTGTCATTGCCACAAAGCTCTTTATAACCTGCTATAACACATTATGACATACAAAAGTATTCACATCTCGAGCTTTTCTGTGGGTGTCTCTTTTGCATTACAGCTAGACAAACTAAGCACTAAACCATGGCAGTTTCAATACTATGCATGTACTCAAAATAAATAAGCAATCAAACTTAAGACAAAATCATCCCTAAAACAATATCTGCTTTGAAGAAGAAAAACTGGCCATCTTCAATGATAGTGTTTCTTTTACACCTTAACGTTTGCATAGTCTTGTAAGGAATATGTTGACTTTTCTTTGGCTTACTTGAGAATAAATAACATTGTTGAGGTTCTATTGATAGCTAACAAGTCTCATTTGTTTAGAGAAGGATGTATCTGCCATTATTTTTCTATACACAAAGGCATGCAACTTGCAAGGTCTCAGGCCAAAAAAGGTCCTGTTATACTGAGCCTTTTCATGACAAAGTTTTGACTTGAGATAGTAAAATATAAGGAATGGATTGCATCTACATCAGAAACTCAATGATTGAAGGTACTTCATTGCTAAAGCAAAACTATCCAGGAAATAAAAAATTGTTATATTGAATGCATGTACACATATACCTTCATGTAAGCCTAGCCAGGTTCCATTGGTGGTTAAAGTTTTGGCCTACATTCTTTGTTTTGTTTTTCTGTTCAATTAATTCTTGTTAACACATACATTTTGTCTTAAAAAATCTGTTCTTTCGTGTTAATCAAATTGTTTTATCTAATTTATCTTTGTGTCTTTAAAACATTCTTGTATGTAGAGCTGTATGAAGATTCTTATGTATTGTGCAAAGTAATTTTCCTGTACCTATAAAATAGTCTTATACTGGCGCTTACTATGGATTATGAATTTTAATGATTATGAAAGCAATTGAGTTTTTAACTAGATATCACGCTGTGCTAATCCCATAGAATTATCTTACTAATCTCCCATTTTCTAATCCAAGTAGGTAAGTAGTGATCCACTGGGAAGACTACTTCAAATAAATGAAAAAAATTGACTTGCGTATTGATGAATGGGGTAGTTCTCCATTTTCCTTTGGTATCAATAGAAGTGTTTATATTTGTGAGGCCATGTGTAGTTTGTGGTGTAATGCGAGACGCAGCCTATCAATGAATGCTTAAATGAATTTCCTAATGCTTTCTTTTTTCAAAATGTGAATATAGCATGAATGCTTTTGATGACTTTCTACAACACCGAAACAAGCATTTGACAAGAAAGTGGGTCAGTAGTTTTCATGAAAAATCATGTGAATTGGTTAAAGACTTAGGATCCCAAACTCTTAAATTGGTAAATTCAAGGATCCAAAACTTGTAAATTGGTTAAAGATTTAAGGATCTCACACTCGTGAATTGGTAAAAGAATTAATCAAGGATCTCACATTTGTGAATTGGTAAAAGAATTAAAATTATCTCGACCACTTCAAGTGTACTCACAGCCAAGCACTTTACATGTATTCTTACATAATGTATTTACAAATGCAATTAATTATAATAATTCTTGGGTAGATTTGTAAGTTCCTGGCTCTTTCATCAGCTCTGAGTAGTAATGCTTATGACCAAAGCCTTCTGCAGCACCGAAATCCAATCAATTATATCACGTTTATTATGAAATCCTGGGAAGTCAACTTGAGGTAAATGGCATTGATTTTTGAAAGTTTTAAGCCCTGTTATGTGTATCAGACTAGGTGATGTTATTGCTTTGTTGTGTATCCATTAGTGGCCATGAAAACAAATGGTAAATGGTAGGGTTAACTCTTTATAAATACATGTTAAGGAACACAGACAGCAATGGTTCCATCTCAATGAAAACCAGTTTTAGCTGCTTGCATGGGTCCCTTTACTTCCACAAATGTTATATTGTGTTACTATGGATTCAAGAAGCACAAACAAAACATTTCAGTTCACTGTCACCATGCACCTGTGTAGATTTTTAAACATATGCAGACGTAATTTTTATTGGTAATTTTTGGCAAGTCCAGGTAACTTAATTCTATAGCATATTGTCAATATTTCAGAAGCATCATTAGGCAATAATGATCATGATGAATGTTGGTTTTATGTGAGTTATAGGAAAAAACCCAAAAGTGTTCCCCCATTTTCATCTGTGTTCTTTAACATACCATAGGAACAGAATATACTTTTAATACACAAAACCTCCCTTACCTATTTTATGAGATGCTAGCTACGAAATGATATTTTTGATTGAAAACATCTATTCTGGTCCCTCGTTGGGATAGCTAAATCAAAAAGTGTTAGAAGGAATCAGCATAACCGAATCTTACTGCTGACAAACTTAATTATTTTCCTAATTTCAATTCCACAGGATGAGACCCAAGACAATTTTGACAATTTGATCTGTTTTAATAGCTTTGATTCAGAAACAATCACAAGAAATGTTTACCATTTTGGTCTTTTGGTACTCCAAACTATGTAAAAGTATGTTTTATTAGCAAATATTTTACTGGTCCTATGATCTAAATGAAGAATAGATAAATCTATTTGAGTGAAGGCAGAAACATTGATAGAGGTAAGAAAAACTGTTCAAAAGTCGATAAATGTATTCTATATGTTTAAAAAAACGAGAAATCCTTTAAACAGGGCATTATCATAATATTGGTGATAATATTCTGGTTAATTTCTTCATTTTTATGTTTCAAGGAAATAAATCTTTTTGTCTTTAAGATGCTATAGGGTCAGTGCAAACATGTTCTGTTAGAAGTTTTGATGTACATGTATTCTTTAAGTTCTAGCTTTACTTAATCTGTATGAAAACGAAAAACATAAAATCCACTGTATGTTTCTTTTTTGAAAAAGTAAATTAGATCTTTGAACACCTTTTGATTACTTTTCCATCATAATGTGTAGACTCATCTGCAGATTTCAATAATAATTGATATTGACTGCAAACAATAGCTAATGAATAACATGGATAATGTGAATACTTCATTCAAATTACCTGTAAAGGGCAAAACTTTTTTCAACATAATAATTATCATAACTGTAGAATTAATACTATGGCTTTAAAAAGTGTTTGTGGATCAAACACCATCTCAGACCTCCATCAAAAATAATATCTTAACAAATACGGACTGATTACAAACTGGGGTGTCTTACAAACAAAATGTGTAGCCGAAATAGGGATTATATTTACAAAAAGAAAAAAAAGAAACTTTTGCCTTTCCATCATTCATCATTGCGCAATTCTAATTATCAGCCATATCACTAGGGGAACGCAGAAAATGAAATCTCACTTTGCAAAATCGATCCGCAGGTCTTTTGGGGAACCGCACATCCATACCAGCTAAAAGAACCACTGATATGTATTGATTATGCTTATGCAATTAAAAGAATAAATGGATTTGATTGTCAAAGATTAATAATCCTAAGATACAGACACTTGAACAGCAAAGGAAAGGGTGTGAAGTGATAATTGGAGGGTAATTCACCAGTAAAATGGATGTTAGTGTGGATTTATGCTCCCTTATCATAGCAATTTCCAAATAAGGCAGACAGACATTCAGATATTGACTAAGGAACAACTTTGTAGCTTAGAGAAAACTAATAGAGTTTCACAGAATTAGGACTGTAAGTTTTTTTCTAGTTTCAAGTACATTGCTTTATTAGAAAAAAATAGTGATGTTTTGCATTGTTAGTGATATTCAGTGAAAAATAGCAACATAAAATAGTGATATTTTAGACCGTTCTTAAGTTCATAGCCAGGTCGATGGTCTTGTCAAAGATTGTCTACAAATGCCTAAAGAAATTCTGTTTCGTACGGCAGCCAGCCGTAAGAAGAAAGTAAGAAGAATATAAGAAACTACTCCCCCTCTACGAATTTCAGAATTCGTAAGAAATGAAAATGTGTACAAATAAATCTTTTGTACCAGCAGTTGTGACCGTAGCATAAGCCTAGTAATAAAAATTCCATCTCTGATACTGCAAACAACAATCAGCTATTCCTGCACAAAGTTTGAGGGACAAAACCGTATGAATCCTCACTATTTTGGGTCCTGAAAATTCACCTATACACATCCAAGTCCACAGCATTTAGAAATAGTTCATAACCCCTAACCTAAAAGCATTTAATGACCTGTCTAGGTCAATATACTTGTGGAGAAAGCCATTATTTTAAAGATCTGTCTGAGGACACCATCATCATCATTATGTTCCCAAGATATCTGTTTTTATTGACTTCCCAGTTCTGGATCAATTCCACTCTATGGTTCATTAATTTATCAGGGAAGCCTCACACCTGTGGTAGCATCAGATTGCCAAACTGCGTAGTAGTTATCTGTTGAATTTACTGTGATTTAACACTTTCAATAAGTAGTGAAATCCTGGCTTTAGAATTTGGTGAAACTCACATCGGAAACGCTTAATTAAGCTTCTTGGTAAAGGTTATATGGTGAATTAAAACCGGGCTTTTACAAGGGACTATTTACTTTGATTTACCACTTATGGTAGACCTTTAAATCTTAAGTAAAATGTTCGCTTGAAAACAGAAATGGAGCTCCTATACAGACAATAAAAACAGCTAGTCACCTGTTTGCGACTATCACCCCAAAATCTGACAAAAAGTCATACTTAAAAAAGATATGTAAAGATACTCAAAATCTAGTCTTCTGCACCTAGCTGTAACATAATGAGTGCTTAAAATAAGATCTAAAAATGTTAGATAGGTATTAGATTTCTGTGGTGGAAGGCATTTGCGAGATTTTTAAAGTTGATTTCTTCAGTGCCCAAGAAATTCAAATTATAGAGCGACAGATAATGTACTGTAAAATAATGTGAGGCAGATGCCAGTATCACTTTCAACCCTTTGTCTGCTGTGTTCTGTACACAAAGCCTTA
>JAVSBT010423066.1:0-10610 GCA_033118115.1 Pharyngocirrus eroticus
TCCGGCCGGGTGGTTTTTAAAATAAAACCACCCGGGCGCTCAACCGGAAACAAACATTTATTTATGATCGGCCTTAGGATAGAATTATTATTGATTTTTTCATTTTATATTTTCCACTTTTTGTAGCTTGCCAAAACTGGTGCCAGGTGTGACTATGGAATATTTGTAGGTGCTAGTGAAGACAACTCTGAAGTTATACCTACATTAGCTCATGCTGCTTGTGCTCTGAAAATGTATTTGAACGATACATTCTCAACCTTAAAAATGAACAATTTGACAGACTGGATGAAACATTTTGAACACTGGCCCAAACATATGCCAATTTGCTGCCATGCTGAAAGACAAACTACTGCTGCAGTCATATTGTTGGCTGACTTGTACCAAAGACCTGTACATATCTGTCACGTGGCAAGGAAAGAAGAGGTTAGGCATTTTGAGAATATCTTTAATAGATTTAAAGCAATTAGACAATATTCTGACCATGTTCTGGGCAGGAGAGTGCTATAATGAATGCAGAACTATAAGGTTCTGATAAGAACACCTAAGAAAACTAGCATCATTATATTCAGTATCTTTTTTTTGAAAAAAATATACGTATAACTATAAGGTAGAATATTTACCAATAATTTCCATATTTTATCAAAGATTCTTGTCATCAAAGCTGCCAAAGAAAGGGGTTTGCTAGTCACATGTGAAGTGGCACCACATCACTTGTATCTCACTGAAGCAGACCTTGGACGTATAGGTGAGGATAGAGCTCAAGTTCGACCAATGATATCCAAGGAGGAAGACATGCAGGCATTGTGGGATAACATGGATATCATTGATGTTTTTGCCACAGATCATGGTAGGTCAATCTCCAGGTTGAAATTGCAATAAATCATTTATGCCTTCATGCAGTCATGTTTTTTTATCAGTTTTTTTTCCCAATTTGGTGTCTTTTTAAAGAACAGAAGTCTGAAGTAATGAAATAGAAGGAAATAAAAAAGTTAACACCATTGAGTACTCTGCAAAATATCTCTCCGTTTTGAAAATTATATTTTCTTGGTAGATAAGAAGAATTTTTTGTAATTTAATGTAATAATACCATACATTTTTGTTAGCCCCTCATACTGTAGAGGAAAAGGGAAGCAGCAAACCACCCCCTGGTTACCCAGGCTTGGAGACCATGTTGCCCCTTCTATTGACAGCTGTCAATGAAGGAAAACTCACTATTGATGTAAGTTACTAGACGGGGAAATATCTACAATTTAATTCTGAAATACTTTTAAGATCATAGAAATTTGAAACTGATCATTTTGTATTTTATGCCTTTTTGTACCAGAATTTCTTTTAATGAGCCAACTAGTTTGAAAAGTAGAATTTTTGACTGCTATGTGCAGTCAATTTACAACTTTAATAATTGTAATCATTACATGATTTACTAAGTAACCTTTTAGATGAATCCCGTGTAATACTATTAAGTATAATACATTTTATTTTTGTGTAGGACCTTGTTGAAAAGCTTTACACCAACCCCAAGAAAATCTTTGGATTGCCAGATCAACCAGACACTTATGTCGAGGTAGATTTGGATGAAGAATGGACCATTCCAAAAGCTTTACCTTTTTCCAAATCCAAATGGACTCCGTTTGAAGGCATGGCTGTGAAAGGGTCGGTGAGAAGAGTTGTCCTCAGGGGTGAGGTTGCTTACATAGATGGCAGGGTAAGTGTATGTCACACACAGATAAGGCTTCTGTAGTGTACTGAAAATGAAGTACTATGATTTTTTTCATATGTGTGTCCTTATGCAGTCCACAAGCTAAATGTCTTAACCACAATATCAAATAACATTGTGGTACATTGAAAACCCCATATAGGATACCGGTCAAAAGAATTGTTGACTATATGTACAAAAACAGAACTGCCTCAAAAATAGCAGATTATTATAGGGTGTGTGTGTAGGGAAGGCTTGTTATAATGTACCTTTTGTTGGATTGTTTGGGAGCATATACGTAAGCCATATCATGATGGATACAAGTGGCTTGGCATGAGTTGCTGAGAAATGAAGTTTCAATTTCTTCTTTTATTTTCTTTAGGTTTTAGCTGAACCAGGATTTGGTCAAGATATCAAGACCATGCCAGTTGTTGCAGACATGATGGGGTCGCCACTGAGTGTTCAATTAACAAAATCACCATCGCATACTGCAGCACCTGGGGTGGGGCTTCTCAGTCCGAAAAAAGGAGTACATGATCTGGCATTATTCCAACAGCCACCAAAAGTTGCAAGAGCTGCAGAATTTCCAGGTAACAATTTATTTTTTACTTATATGATTATTTTGTATTTTTGTTTTGTAGTACTATTGATTCATTGCAATGTTCAACTTTTGTCCATTTTGAAGAATTTTTAATGCTTGTCTTGCTAAATTTCTATTGCATTATGTAACAAATTAATGTAACCACTTATTTTTTGTTTCATAGAATCCCCATATTCACAAGAAGGCAAAAGGGATTTAGGTTTAACCCCTCCAAACATCTCATCGGTCCATCCCACAGGCTTGGCTCATCATACCCCTGGACTTACTGGCAGACATGTCCTGACAGTGTCAGCTTTTACCAAGGAACAGCTTCATCAAATCTTTAATTTGGCTCACAGCTTCAGGGTAGCTGTGTTGAAAGAAAGACCATTAGATTACATTCTAAAGGTAATGAGGATTTGGTTAACTATTAGGCAGGGTGAAGATATCTGATAGACATGTGCCAGACATTTTGTTTTCAACATTTTTGATATTTCCTTAATTAAGGTGGCTTTTTAGACCACAAGATTACATTTGTACTTTAAAACCACAATCTAATATTTTTTTAGTTGAATTTAAGGTACTTTTAATGTAATGATATATTATTGATATCGATTTTGTTTCTTCCCATTTTTTTAGGGCAAGGTTATGGCATCTATGTTTTACGAGGTCAGCACAAGGACAAGTTTTTCCTTCACTGCAGCCATGCAGAGGCTAGGAGGCACTGTGATTCATTTTAATGAACTAACTTCAAGTGCCAAAAAGGGAGAAACATTAGCAGGTTAGATGACTTTTTAGCGGAAGAATATATTATTGAGTCAAGCAAGACTATTTTGAATTAAGTTTGCTGGATTACTGTATACTATTGAATAAAATGTATGATTCTTTTGGTAAATACCTTTTGAAAATTGGCAAATGTCAATATTATATTTATCTTTTTTAATTGATGTTGCCATATTATATTGACATTATGAATAATTTAATAGAGTAGTTTGTCAAGAAATCAATATATATATATGAGACTTGTTGACATGGATGGATGGCAGAATTTCAAAATGACTTATGTGACTTTTTTTTTATAGACACCATAATGATGATGAGTGCTTATGCTGATGTAATTGTGATGAGGCATCCTCAGCCAGGAGCTGTTATGGTAGGTATTTGGTCTAAAACATAGTGTGGGTTAGCTAGAACAAAAGCAAACAATGTTTTGGTATGTTATCCTTAGCTCTTTTTATTTGTATCAGAATGTTATATAAAGGACCTGACTGATAAGCTGAGGCAATTTTATCAAAAGTTTTAACGCCGGTGTGTTTGATGCTATTCCATTTTTATACATTTTTAGGACGCTGCCAAAAGTTCCAGCAAGCCAGTTCTTAATGCTGGTGATGGTATAGGAGAACATCCCACTCAAGCCTTGCTAGATGTGTTCACAATTAGAGAAGAGATTGGTACAGTAAATGGACTTTCTGTAAGTATTTTAAAATGGATTAGGTGAAAAAAAGAGAAAAAAATCTAATTTCATTGCTTTTTTAAAGAAACAAATTTTTCATGAAGAATATGCTTGTAAATATATCTAATCACTGATATATCTTTTTATGTACACTTAAAATCAATTGATTGAGAGAAGAACCATATTATTTAACAGAATGTAAAGGGGTGCAATATTTCATGAATCTTTACCACTGCAATGACAAATATGATCTAAAAGAATGTTTGAAATTAGTGAATCGTTTCCACTTTCAGATAACCATGGTAGGAGATTTGAAACATGGTAGAACAGTGCATTCTTTGGCAAAAATCCTTACGCTTTACAATGTCAAGCTCCGCTATGTGTCACCAGACTATCTCAAAATGCCAAAGGAAGTGAAAGATTTTGTTGCTTCAAAGGGTATCCAGCAAGTAAGAGCAAATAGTTTCTAAATAGGAGATAATTATGCTTTTTTTAAAATATGAAGATGCTTATTTTTTGGATTTTTTCTTGTTGCTTTGAGCAGAGAATTGAAAGAATAGAGAAAATCTAAATGTAGGGTCAATTGATCAGCAAAGCGTTGTACTCTTGGTATGCCAGTTTGGTTGTGTTTGAATCATTATGTTGCCATATTTTCAAATGACCGTGAGATTGAAAATATTGTCCACAGAAAGATTTGTATTTATTTTGAGATATTAATTTGTATTACAGGAAGAGTTTGAAACTCTGGAAACTGTACTCCAAGATACTGATGTACTTTACATGACAAGAATACAGAGGGAAAGATTTTCAGATGAAAATGAATACAAAAAGGTAAATTAATCACCATTTCTTAGGATATTGAATATGATAATTTTGTTAGTGAGAGACATGCAGCTTTCCTTTGATAATTTTTTGTTTTAAATGACTGCATTTTTTCTCTCTTTACCAAAAGGCATGTGGACAATATGTTGTAACCCCACACCTCATGGTGAAAGCAAAGAAGAAAATGGTAGTCATGCATCCATTACCAAGAGTTGATGAAATTAGGTCAGTGCTATAACACCTTTACCTTGGCAGAATTTAAATGCTATAGTTGATTTCTTGCAGTTGAACTTATTTTGATTTTGCCTATATTGTTTTTGATCGGATCTCTCTTTTTTCAGTTCTGCATTTGACTCTGATCCAAGAGCAGCTTATTTCAGACAAGCTGAATGTGGCATGTACTGCAGAATGGCTCTGCTAGCCACAGTTCTAGGGAGAAGTTGATAAATTCAACACAAATGGGTGTGATCTCTTTTCAGTTCAACTAAATGCCATAGGGAGAAGTTTGATAAGGTCAACACAAATAGGTGTGATCTCTTTTCAGTTCAACTAAATGAGACAGGGGGACTATTTTTGCACAAGGCTCAAATACTTATGACCAAAGAATGTTCAATGTGAAGAATTAATGTATTAAATTTTGGAGTATAGACTGGTTCTATAAACACTAGATGGAGGTATTATTTGAGGGGGGGGGGGGAGAAGTAATGATCTGTAAAATTACAGACTGATATTATGTTTTAGTTATTGTTCATTTTGGAAAATAATTTCTTTATTGTGGAATAGTAGTTATAGTCTTATAGGAGCCAATTTTGTAGTAAGACTTTTGATATTTGTATAAGTTCTAGAACATTTTGATTTTGTAAAGTCTGATATTAAAATGCACAATTGAAATTAACTATAATGTGATTCAAATGTGGTCCAGTGTACATGTTTATTGATCTATTCACGCACATGACAAAGATTTGAATAATCAAGAATCCTACACTACAGAGTAGTATTACTACTGGTTCAAATTAAGTTTGCAAAACCTGCACGATGTACATGCAAATGCTGGAATTACAGGGGTTAAATCTGAATGCCAAGAAGGACATTCCACAAAGTACAAAGACAAGAGGTATCAAAGGTTCATTCCAAAGTTTAGGATTATAGTTGACAGATGTTATTCATGTCTTCAAAAAATGATTAAAAAAAAGATCACACAAACAAAATAATTTTAGAAAAAAAACCAGGAAATATTGTTTCTTACTAGTGAAGGGTACAAAGGTTATGTGGTAGACATCGACAGAAATTTGTTAAAAATTTATAATTTAATTTTCTAGAAATATCTAATTCACAAATTGTAGCTTATGTACTATTACATGAATAAAATTGTAAAACTTCATTTGATGTTGGAAACATTAGTTGTATTTGCTTTCATATTCCATCCACTAAAAGATCAACAATTTGAATTATATTGTAGGATTTGAGGTTTATTTCTAATTATTACATAATAGTTTAAAGTTAAAACATAATTATGTAATGTGAACCATTTACGAGAAGCATGTATCGTTGCATGTCTGCTCATGAAAAGTGTATCATAATATGTCATTCTAACTGAGTTTCACTGATGATAGATAAAAGGGCCTCATTTAGAGTCAATGAAAGGTTATATTTTGCCTTGATTTACATGTGTATGCAGGGCAGGTAAAGCATGTATACTCATTGATGATGATAGCAATATTCTAGTATATGTGTAAACCAATCCTTACTCACCTGGCCTAATGGTGCTATATTTAAAGGGACATGATTGGTCAATGATAAATTATCAGCGAGTGTGCTTACTTAAGAAGATCTTAGAGCAGTTACGACTATCCAAGCACACCATTACAAGCGATTGCTGCTGCATGGAGGTAAAGTATACATTGCTACCTTCCAATTGGTACCGTTCACACAGTGCACATGTCGATGGTCTGTCATTGATATTCAGCCCTTTTGTCGAGAAATCCACGGCCGGTCAAACAACTGAATTGCCAGTGCTGTTGTCATCGTCGAAGGTAAGCACAATTCTCATTGCACATTTAATACGGAAAAGTTAGGTTGATCGTAGCTTACAATACTATATTTTTGAAAGATCAGTCTGTGCTTGAAAGCGCTGTCACTAAGTCTTGTCAGTGTCATCCTATGAATCTTCACTATGTCTATGACAGTTGACACTGACTGGAAAAGTCGATGTCTAGTAAAAGAGTGTTTGTACACTTACGATATATGAAAGAAAACAATATTGACAAGTACGAGAATATACGTTGTGTATGTGTGCCTGAGAAGGGAATGTCAAGTTAGTTATATTGATTTTGACACTGTAGAACGAAGAAGAAAAAGGGTAAATCACTAAATGCAAACCTTGAGGCTTGAGTTCCCAAGTCAAGACTAGAAGAGTAGTACAAGACTAGACTATAGTATAGTTATAGTACAGCTAGAAGTTGTAGCAACTAGATTTTTTTTCATTGTAATACAAATCTATACCATGTAAATAATGCTGCAGTAGAATGTGGATTTAACAATAATGAATTGATAGGTTTTTTTTAAAATATAGGACCCTTATATGATTTACCATTTGAAAGGACTTGGTCATGAATTGATAGCGTATTGTATGTGGTAAATGAGCAAAAAAGTTAGTCTAGTATTTATAGGTCAACTAGTTACAAAAAGTATGTACATTGATGCATAATGCACGGCTGAGGGGTGAGGCTGTAGTCCGAAGGAGCTAGTATATTGGAAGTTTTAAAGTGTAGCAATTTAAGCCTTTGCTGACCAGCCTAAATGGTCCTTTCGTTTACTCAAATTCTTTACAATTGATTGAATATTAGCTTGGGTGTACTGTAGCACAAGTACAGAAGGTCCTAGGCTATGGCCTGCAAGTTGCAACACAAGGTTTCGTGGAAACAAGGTCTTTCAAAAAACATTGAATTTAAATTAATAGCTGTTAGTTTTAACTAACAACTCAAATTATTGCTTTGAATTCAATGAAAGGGTCAAAAGTATAAGATAGTCCAGGTACACATGTACTGCAGTTATAACCAAAGCCCATGCCATGCTTTTTTTTTCAAACAAAACTTTGGTCAGCTGCCAAGTTTCTATCTCCTTTATTGCATAATTGCTGCTGCTGTTATTTACCTTATGGTGTTATGGGAGAGGGGAGGGGCAAATCATTTTTATAGCCTTTTTATGAAAATATGACCATCATAACATTCAATGTGTGTTATTCATTGCTATTAGCTATACTACACATTGACAAATAAGATATATCAGGGTGATTTTTTTTGTGGAGTATGTTTGATTTTGAATAACTGTATAGTAGGAACAAAACTGTCTGGGAATAATTTAATGACTTTTAAGTTAGTTGATTAGCACTTTTAGGATTTTGTGTAGCAAACTGCTATGGGAATCAAGGTAAATTATTCCCTGCTTTTGTGATTTTCACACTGCACAGCCGTAATATGTAGTTTCTACATGATGCCCACTTTATTTTGTTAAGTATTCTTTTAAAAAGAGGCTAGTAGACAAATATTCTTACAAGATAGTAACAAAGGATAACAGTTACACATAGCCTAGGCAAACCAATTTTCCTGATCTAGCTCAAACTTTCAAAGTTTTATGCTGATGTGAGTTACCTATTTAGCATCTACAATACACACTTTTTGTTTTGTATAGTCTGCCTCTAACCTAATAATCACACGCCTCTTGGGTTGTATGTCAGAACTTATTAAGAAAATACCAGCATAGAGACAAGAATCTGGTAATTAAAAATGAAATCTGCTAGAGGGACCAGGGACCTTAGTTGATACAAATATAACAATATGTTCCCAGGAAGTAGACAGAAGGGGAGTAGAAATTTGCTCTAAAATTGAAAAGGATACTTTCTAACTCACAGGTATGCTGAAATGAAATTTAAATCATAGAACTGTGAGTGCTTTGTTAGTAATATTGTGTACCTGGAATTGTTTATATGTAATTATAAAGGAATGGGAAGTCTTGATTAGAATGAAATACTGTACAGTACTAGTATTTTCTGCATAAAAGTTGATTTTAATTGATTGATAACATACAAAACATTTATGAATTCTTATTATATTTGCGATATTTATTAAGTTTGACTCTTGATATGGTGTTACCTTTGTAAAGCCTTTTACAACTGTCTGCTAAAAACAAACTGTTTTTGATGTTGTATAAACTTGGTATTTGTATTTTTGCACAGCACCACATTTGCATATACATATATCGTATCCATTGCCTGTAACTTTACAAGAAAAAATTCCCTGCAGTGGGACAAAAAAGATTTATATTATATTATCACATGTGTTTGCAAATACTACACGTTTTAGAATCTTTATTAGGAATAATTTAGTGTCTGAAAGTTGATAAGCACTTTTGGGGTTTTGATGAACTGTTTGTACCTCTGCAATTTTAAATGTGGCAAAAATTGATTATCAGTTTGAAAAACTTTTGTAGCAATATGCTATACAATTCAACATAAATCATTTCTTGGACCTTTTATACTTTAAAAAATCAGTAACAAGAAATCTGAGGCAATGTGGAGTTCAAGATGAAGAGCTATTGTAATCTCTTGCCTTGTTGTCTTGCTGTGGTGAATGGCCATGGTAATTAGACACACTTGTTGAATCCATTTGAAAACTTTTTCTACAACAGAGAAAAAGATTTTCAAATTGATGCCAAAAGTGTGTCTAACCATGGCCAACATTTTGTGGAGCATCCGTTTACTTTTTTTTGTTTAGCTACCATGTCTCCTTGAAAACATACAAAATACTTAAAGAAAGAATGTTGGACTTGCAGGCTTCAGCAGTTTCTGAGGCCTAGACATAATAACTTTTGTGGTTTGTAGCAATGCTTGACATGAACTTTCATGAAGGTCATGACGTTCCAGACCACAAGAGAAAAAGAATTGTCATTGATTCTTTATCAGATATTTCTAAAAACATCAGAAGAATCAATAAAAATAATGACAGTTTGGTTGATACAACTGTACATAGAGTAATATAATTTCAAGCATTTACCCAACTTGTCTGAAAGTTGTTTTAGCTGTACTTGACAATTAGGATTACTTTATAAACCTAGACAGATTATAAATTTTCCCCTGCACACATATCTATAAAGATCTTTCCAGTTTTGAACTTAAATTGCATATCACTTTCCAGTTTATCACTATTGAACAGGTTTAGATGTGGTAATGTACATGCTATAAGCTATCTGTTGGATAATGTTTGTGTTTTGGCAGATCATCTGATGAAATTAATCTGATAATATCATGTAATTTATTATTTTCTTATCTATTGTTTGTTGTCCCAGTTTTTAGTCCGATAAACATTTCTGGTTTCTGATCAAGAAATAGAACGTCCAGTTTTGTTTGGCATCAGATTTTACCCTATTGTTCTTATTTCTAGCAACTTTCAGTCAATGAATACAACAATTTAACCCCTCCCCCTTTGTTGTGTGAAAGTATCTGTGTCTTTTTCATTGCTTTGCATGACACTGTCAACATCAGTCAGGAGGAATCTTTTATCTTTAGACAGCCCTGTTTGTAGGATTTCAATAATAAAAGTCTTTGGTGATCTATTAACAAAGTTTTTTTGAAGGATTCATTCAAGTGTCATAGCTGTTGTATAAATTGTAAGGTATTTTTTTGTTTTTCTGACATTTATTTATTTATTTTAATTTGGATCTATCTTTTTTTTGTAAATTAAATGTAATTTACCCCTGACTTTTGTTTTTTCATATCTGAATTATCGTCATGGAAATACCGCTTTATTCTGTTCATTTTATATGGTTTTTCAACACTTAAATCTTTGTTTTAATTGCTAAAGTAGTAAAAAGGATAAATATTGCCATGCTATAGGGAATTAACAGGGAGTTTGTAACTTTCCTCTCAAACCAGTATGTAGGTTACAATGTACTATTACTAATACTGTTAGTGTACTATTGTAGTATTAGTAAAAAGGATAAATATTGCCATGCTATAGGGAATTAACAGGGAGTTTGTAACTTTCCTCTCAAACCAGTATGTA
>JAVSBT010423288.1:0-14159 GCA_033118115.1 Pharyngocirrus eroticus
CAGCCCACGTAGAATCATTCAATAACACCATGAATGTATTCCATGACAAACGGATTTTCTATGGAGATATAGAGTATGCCAACAGGTCCAAAATTTCAGTATTACACTGGAATGAAAACAGTGGAAGAAGGCATACTTCTGTGTGGAAAAGGAATGGAAAATCAAGAAGAAACTATGTCAAGTCCTCATATACATATAGAAAAATAATATTCGATAATTACATCAAGGAAATATTTATGAAAAAGAAAGATAAGTAGGTTTAGTGCAATAGAATATGTAGATGACATGGAGAACACTGCCTACTAAATTGTGTGAATAACTTTTTGTGTATGTACTTAGCTTGTCTACTTTTATATACATGTATCAAATGTTGTGAACTTTTTGCGGAATAATAAGAATTAACTGTATACCCAATGCCTAAGGACATATATACTCAGGAATTATACAGCCAATAGGATTTTGTACATCATCATTAGATATTGAGTGAGTCTAATTTTAAATAATTTCAATCTTTTCATTGTTTTTATCCCATCCATTGAAACTGTATGTAAATCCAGTTACTATCTAGTACAGCATAGCTGGAGTCTGTACATGTGCACATGTTTTACTTAATGGGGTCAATCACGTTGCTAAGGTCCTCAATAGCCAGCCTACAACAGCTAGCTCTTAGATGATAGGACAGACAGTTTTATGTTCTCAACCGGTCGGTCATAAGCCTTGTCTAAATCCTGTCTTTAATGTATCAAGCATTTCAGGTCTAAACGATGGACCAATCCATTTCAACGAAAAACCACTCCACAATTTCCTTGCACACTATTGACCTCACTGTAAATTTTTTTTCAATAGGGTTTTAGTATGGCTCTGTGTTATTTGAAGACCGGTGAATCACTAGACCTTGAATTGGAGCAATATGTTTGCAGATATAGATTTAAATAGAAAACATGGCTCATCATAGTGAAAGGTGTACACAAACCAGACCCCCTACCCTATTCAAATCAATACAATGCACATGATACTATTGGAACCTATAAATCATACGTTTGTATTGATACACTAGAAAAAATATGACTTTTATGAGCAAAATGGAGTCAAGTTAACAAATCTAGTACACCAACTTGTTTGAAACTTTTCCAACCCATATGATTCTTTTTGTATGAACTACTAAAGTGTAGCAAAAATAAACATGAAACAAATAAGTTTGATGTGAATAATGATTTCGTAGAAATCAGGATTTGTTATCACCTAATCAGGAGAAAATAAAAATTCAATAATAACAAACTTCCCTATCAAAGTTTGATCGCATTACTAACATATCAGTAACTGTATCAAATATAAGAGATTACTTCTATCATTTATCATACCTGAGCCAGGACCAAAATCTAAATAGCTTACATTTTTCTCTCAATAAACTACAAATGCATTAAACATCATACACGCTGAACTCTACTTGAGCTACTTGACCTTTCTTTTGTTCAGGCAGCAATGCATTTTGGGACTTTACGCAGAGAGTTTACTTTTTAATATGGGAGATCCTGTTCAAAAGATTTACATATTCATAAGCCACTGACGCATTTTTCTACATATCTCAAGTGCTATTGGTATTGATAACAGAACATAGAGGATGGAAAAAACAATCCTCTCATATTTTTTCACTTTGTTGTATTATACAAAAAAATAACAAATCTATTATTTTCAGATGAAAACAAGATAGCAAAGTAGTTGATTAAACCAACACTTAATGAAAATTAAGATTGAAATCACATATTTTTATTTCCTCTTGCTTCAATTTCAAGAAAATAATCTGTTATCAAAAAACTATTTCTATATTGAGGAAATGTACCATTCTTGTTGTTTGACAGGTCTAAATGTATCGACCGGTAGTTTTCCTTACCTGAATAGTGCCTGAGAGGTACATGTGCTCCAGGGGAGTGGTGATTTGGTGATGGCCGCATGTGATGGGAGGGTGGTGATGCCACCTGTCCAGCGGTTGGTATGATATTAATTGGTGACGGCATGGAATGATTTGTCATAGGGTGCTGCATTGAGCGGTTGGGTGAAAGCATTGGTCGATTAGGCGATGGCACCATTTGTTCTTGAGAAGGTCTCGCTGCTGAATGGAAGTTATATGGCGTTACCATTCCTTGTCCTGGAGGTGAATGGATTGGTCTATTCCCAATAGGTGGAGAATGCATATTTTGCATTGCCATGTGTTGTTGTTGTTGATGATGCTGCTGCTGCTGTTGTTGTTGTTGTTGTTGTTGTTGTTGGTGTTGCTGTTGCTGCTGTCTTTCCATTTCAGCAGCTTGCATCATCTGTGCCCTTACGGACATCCCTGGACCCATAGGCTTACCCATGACTCTAACTGGTGGCCCACGTCCAAAGGGAACATTGTGTTGTTCCCTATAACTAGCCTCCTCAGACTTGTTATAAGAAGGCAGCATGGTCTGTCATTCCAGTCGGACCACACAGTTAATTTTTTGTTCTAAATTCCTATCTTCAAACTCAACACTGAAAAGGTGTATCAAGGTAAATTAAGTTTCATATTCCTCAGTCAATTACACAAGAAACTGTAAACAAGATGTCCGGTTTAATAATATCTCAATAGAACTCTAGTGTTCTCCACCTTTAAAAACTGGACAAATACACTAACTTATTCCTGTTACAAACATTTGATTATACTGTCAACCACCACAAACAGAGACCGAGAGAGAGATCCATGGGGTTCACTTATAAACATCAGTGTAGTCTGAACAAAACGCTAATTGTATGAAGTACATATGTTCAATTGTAAAGTTGCCTATCATATTGAAACTGAATAGATCTATGTTAGTTCCACCCTAATTCACACAACTTTTTTTTCTTTCTACCTCACTACTTTTATGTCCCCACATCTGATTGAAAAACAAGGAATCCCCTTTACTTATTTACCTGTGGTGATCCCGTGTAAAAAGCTGTTTTGGTTGTCAAATAACTGGGGAACCCAGGATCTCCCTCTATCCTAGACAGTCTGGCGCCTTCGTACTAAACATGTAATCTTAATTGGCTACAATCACTTGCTCGGATAGGCCAATCACTAAGAAAGGGTAAAGTTGAGTGCAAACTTCAAATATTTATCTACAAACCTGTGTTTAGTTTAAGCCTTCAACTGTCAAAAAAAACAGCTAGATTATATCCCCTGCAGTAAAGTATTCGTGCCTTATCACTCAACCATCTTCAGGTAATAAAGTATGGGCCAGTCCATGTATCTAGTGTAGGGTAGTAAACTTCTTGTTCAGGATTTCGTTAAAATGAATTAAGTACCTAAAGTCTATTGATCAGCACTTTTCAAATTCTCTTAGGCTATAAACTTACATGCAAACACACTTAAATGGCTACTTATTTGATTGTCAACTTATTTAAGTGTTGCCTGCACCCAACTGTTTTCTCAAACTTGGCCAAATTCCTACCTTTTGAAAGAATCCCCTTTCAGTAGTAGATCTACACATGGATTGACCTGGTGTATATTTCTTAGTTTATATTGTAAATTTAGTCCTTGTCATATGAAAACAAAGCTATAAGACTATGTGAAATTACTTGTAGGTCATTCATCAAACCTGAGCTGGCATTCCCTGGTGCCACACTGTCTAGCTTTACCAAGGGATCACGTCAACAAATAACTGCAAATCAGTGAGCATGACTAAAAATTTTGCTAGACAGACTGGCGCCTTACACTTTACAAAATCCAGCTGTTTTTTAGAAGAGTCCTTGACAAGGGATATCCCAAGTTTTTTCTAGCTAAAGTGACAAATATGATCCAAATCTGTTGTAAGTGATATATTTTAGTTCAACTTTAGATCTAAAAGGGCAGATAACGAAGAAAAGAACTCACCAAAATTGACCTAGCTACTATTCGCCTTTACCTTTACACAAATACACAAAAGAGTTTTGTGTGTGGTGACATTCCAAAGCGTAGGTTGCTAATATAGAGTTAATTCTAGTACATGTCACTTATGATCCTTCTTATTGGTGGATGAATGAATGAATGCATCTAGCTGGATAAAAAGCCCAGAGTTGTGTAAGGAATTCAGTCAATACACCTAAGAGTTAACAAATTCAAAAGTGTTACCTAACAATTGTCAAAAATGAAGTTAAATAGACTAGTTATATACAAGGTGTGGAATCTCTATTTACTATTTACAGGCATCTCACAAGGAGTTTTAAACAATTATAGATCGACTCCTTTGTTGCAAAGGCAACCCAAAAAGTGCCCACTTGAGAAAATTGTCACATTACACAAGTGAAAGTCTATTGTCCATAAATAGCATAGCAGGTTCCAAAGAACAATAAAAACACCATAAGAAAAGATGTAACTTTTGGCTTGGACACAACCTGAAGCTATTTCTATACAAAAGCTTTAATTGGACATAAACACTACTGTAAATGTAATAATATGAAATCATCTCAATGAATAGTATATTGTTTAAGTCAAGTGCTGTATCAAGTGATGGTAAGGTTTCATTGACCAGATATATTTGTTTGTAACTGTGAGCAAGATCATCCCAAAAGAAAACATTATCTACAATTTCTCATCAATTATGATTTTTTTTCCATGTCGGCATATTTCTTTGTATCAGGGATTGACACTTCAAAAAAAAAGTGATTAGAAATTGAATCAATAAGAATTAAGCGACTTTATTCCTTTTATTTTTGTGTTTTTTTTCTCTAATTATATCAAACTTAAAAAAACATTCTCTCCACCAAAAAAGGAATTCTTTTTTTAGAAATAATTAAGAAAAAAGTCCCTAAAAATAATAATACAATTTTAAATCATTTTAAATCATTCAGGAGACCACAAGACAATAATAAAATTTATGTCATTGAAACAAAGTCTGATTCTGAAAATATATTCCGCATGGACCTGTATACTACCCTGTTAATACAAGGATGTAGTCCCAATACAAGTAGTTTGTGTATATGGCATTATTTAGCAAGCAAATAGAATATTGGCAAACCTTTGGGTGAAAGAAAAAATATAGCCCACAACTAACAAAAGACGCTCACATCTTTGTAAGCTTCCATATAAAAACAAACACAATCATGTACCAAAAAAAAAAGACAAACTCGTTTCAGATATCTCTGGAAAAAAAACTCATTTTCATAGTTGGTTCCCATGAAAACAAGCGAAAAACTACAAGCAAAGACCAAAAAAATGTATCAACCCTGAGAAGAAAAACTTAAAGATACATAAACAGGACAAGCTTACTGTGGCTACAAACTGGTATCAAACGACCAAATCACTTTCCAAATAATAGCTTCACCTCGTCCATGCTATCACTATGGAGATAGAGTATATTATTTTTGATTACAGTCAATTGTAAACTTTTGTTCTAATGATCTCTGTAACCTTTCTTGCTTGTGTATATGACTTATCATCTATCATCTATACTAGTATAAAGCCTTGCAGAATAATTGGCAAATATTTGTAAACTTACTTGATTGCAAGGACAGCACCACACAGGCAGATTTTTTTTTCTTAAGGTATTTTTAGTTGATACCTTTGTCCCCTAATTTATTACACTACTTGGCTCAAACCTAAACAGTTCAATTGACAATGTTTTGATTTGGCCACTTACAAACTGTTGTAAATCATTCTTTTTCTTATCCTAGTTAATGAATCAAAAAGCTTCAATTGTGGGGTGTTTTTTTTCACATGTGCAGGCATTTTAGAAAAGACTGTAGAAATGTAAATGAATAATTGAGTAAGTTGATTATCAAAGTAAAAAACATCGGACATTCTGTACTTGGTAATCATCTTGCAGTGATTATGGGTGGTGATAATCAAATTTTGGGGTGTAAGATTTCATGCTGACCCCTAGTGTTAGAACCAGGCAGTAAATTTGACAACAAAAGGTCCACACTGTGACACTAGAATTACTATCTTGTACAAATATATAATTTTCAGTTGCTGATAAGAGGAAAAGATGGATGGCAACATTTCTTTCAATCAAGACTTGTCTTGGTATCAGAACAGTTAGCATGGACATAATTTAGCATTGACATATCCAGGCAGAATTCCTCGGGAGGTGTAGACATCTTTGCCATGCTCTTTCACTCATTCATCACTCTGCTGGGCCATCTCAAGGTCTTTGGGGGATTAGAGTCCACTACAACAACATTTCCTGTCATTCATACAGTCAACAAAACCAGGAATATCAGAGCACAAGCTTTGCTCCTATCAGAATTCTTGGCGTCACATTTCAGCCCAGATCCCTGCTCTATTTCAATCTAGCTCATCGTATAGATCACTTTAACAAACAAAACAAGGGATTTCCTGAAACAGTTCTTGGCCTTTTGCTAGCCCTAATTGAAATCTCTTTTCTTCTGAAGGGAACCTCGACTTGTGAGAACATCAAATTTCAAAGACTTTTGATGGGATTCATGGATTAGATTGCTAATCAAAATTCCATAAGGTGAGCACAGGATATAAAATGCTTTTGTAGACAAACAAAACTACATTCTATCTCAACCCTGTCCACATAAATCAAGACTTTCTACTTGGCAAGAATGAAAACAGGCCTTTATGAGGCAATCTTTCTGAAAAAGTGTTTATGGGACGTACTCCATCCAGCACAAAAAGTCCACTTTAAGGGCGAAATTTCTCTGCATCCTTTTGTTGACTGTGAAGCTACTTTTGAATTCCACATTGATCTGTGGCTTCTAAATTAAATGTCAAAATTATGAAATCAATAGAGTTTTGAAGGCCCCAATGCTTGTTATTATGATAGTCATGTCTTTGCACACCTTCATTGACAGGCCCCAATATGGATTTCCAATACATGAATATGCAACACCCTTATTGCAGACAACTATAGCAGCCATCTGTTGCAACCTCTGGCCAATATAATAACTCCTTTTCAATTGCCAATTATGAGTATTATAGAATATACTATGCATACAGAGGACATCAAATAGACTGCTCCAATAGGTTCAACTTAACCTTTCATCAAGACAAAATATTTAAAAAATGTAGCTTTTTTTTTTAAATTCTCACGTACAAGAAGACTTTCAATCTAACTAATCAGGCAGTAATTTAGAGTTCAGAGATGAAATAATTTCTCTTATCTGTACAAAATATCTAATAGATATCTTTCTCACATCTTAAAGAAATGTATAGGAAAATTCTCTTTACAGATAGATAGATAGATAGATAGATAGAAAGGAAGGATGGATGGTAAAAAAAACCAACCAAATTCTATGATATTCTATACTCTTTGATCACCATTCAAAAAAAAAACACATCATCCTGTTTAGAGAGTTTCTGAAAGCTCAGTGACAATATCTTGCTAATTCCAAACCAAAACTATGTTTCTGGCTCTATATTCTCTGGAAGCACCAAGTGACCTCCTAAGTCCCTTTTAGAACACCTAAATGATATCAAAACAGCATCTACTTTTAACCACTTTCCCATTTTGTGTATTTTTCTCTTTGTAGCATGAGGTAGATAAGAGCACCGCCACATCAAGCACACCTATTCTAAGCAATAAAGATCATCTACAAGAAACAAATAGCACTTTTCTCTCATAGTCAAGTATGATCTTGTTTGGCCTACACCACCTCTCATGACTTTGGCATGTGGTACTAGTAAGAGGAAAATTGTGAGTAAGTGCCCTGAAAATAGTTATGATGCCAGCGATAGAGCATTACTCATTTAAAACTCTTCTTCTAGGATGTCAAAAAAGAATGCTTGTAAGTTGTAGAAAAGGTAGAAAAGTGTTTGTTGCCATATATTTATATTCCTAATACAAATCCATGTGATCAAAACTTCAAAAAGATCAGATGTGAATCAATTTGTGCCTTGCCTGAGAAGTCATAGATAATGGTTAGACACACCTTTTCAATTAGATTTGAATCGATTTAAACCCTTTTCTTGTAATATCAAAAGTGTGTCTGGAAACAAATTCAAACCAAATGAATAAGCTATTTCAATCCAGAGTGGTTTGAAAAATGGGGTTCAAATCGATTTGAAAAGGTGCGTCTAACCATAGCCAATGAAACAGATCCAAAATGAATGTCCAAAGATAGCTTATAATACTTTTGTCTTATCCGGGATGGCATTTTGATCATGTACTAAAATGTTTCTCAGATAATAGTTAATTTAGCATCCATAATAACTCTGACAGAACAGATGTACATTTTCCCAAGGTTCTGTCCAGAGATTGGTATAGAGTCGAAATGTACAAACTCTAAATGTTTTTAGCATAATCTACCATTTGTCATTTAATCTCATTTGTGTCATATGATTTAACAAAAGCAATCAAATCTAGGAGATAATGAAGAGAAATCGCCATAAAATGTAGAAAAATTCACAGAAATATTGAAGAAACATACATAGCCATACAGGAAACCACCTTCTTCAAAAAACACTTTTCTAGTGAAAGATGCAATTTTTAATCACTTTTCTATTGTTGTAAATCTACATGTGGTATAATGAATTTTAAATCTAACAAGTTACATTACAGCAAAGCAATTATTGTTTTATAACTTAGATGAATAGGGTTTTCGGATTCACTATGGATAAAACTGACAAGTTGTATGTTGACATGTCAAGCACACATGCTGCAGCAATTTAGACAATCTATTGTAACCAGTATAAAACAATTACTGCAATGAATAAAAATAGAGAGAGAAAGCAAATGAAGAAGAAAAAAAATCTAAAAGCATCAGGCAGAACTGTTTCCTTTGAAAGTATGCTATGGCTTGCTTAGAAAACGACTAATTACCTGTACGGAAGTGAACAAGTCACATTCTAAATGTAAGTCAATTGATCTTACTTTGTTGCTTTTGATTCTTTTTTTCCTGGTCATATCCTGACACAAGTAAAAGTAATGCCATTGTAATTCATTTGCCATCTCCCCTTTTTTTTTGCCTTTTTAATTATTTTTTCTATGCTCCTAATCTACAACCGTCAAACAACTCCGGAAGAAATGACATGCTCTACACAATCTAGGAGATCATTTGAAGCTACATCACTAATGTAAAATCAAACATAAGAATTAAAGAGGAGAGGAGGCGAGAAGAGGAAAAAAAAACACAAAACATTTTCTAATTGAAAACTAACCTGAACACATTAGGTGACAAATATTAGTTCTACAATTTTGTTAATTCAAAACAGGAATACAAGACAATGTCTAACAATAGAAAAGACAAATGACTATTCAGTTCCTAAATTCACTTTCATCTAATTCATTGATTACATTTCATAAAAACTATCAATTAATTCCAATCCGAGTCAGGGTAATCTTAGTTCTTTGATAGCAATTATTTATTCTGCAGAGTTTACTTAAATTCCGTCGATAAAAGGACTTTCCTATCCTACATTACAGACAGAGAAGTTAAGCAGAGGTTAGTTTGCAGCTGTTAAGATTCCACCATCAACTTGCACTGCTTTTTATGCAGCACATCTTCTTTTTTTCAATACTTTCCCATGACAATACGTTTAGGGTATTTACCACAAAATGATTTTTTTTAATTTTTTTTTTTAAAGAAGAATAAAAAAAGGGACTTCATTTATGGCAGATGAGAATGAGTGGGAAAACTACAATAGCTAAATGTATGCAAATCGTTTTCCAGTAAATCCATCCAAAACATAAGGATTGGGTTCAGGTGTATTCTGTAGTAGAACACACCAACAGCTGTGTGTAAAAGAATGGTGTTGTTATATTTCTAGGCTAGCAGAATATGGAATACATCATTGGGGGTGCAGGTGCTCCAAGCAGCCATCTTGAGACCAGCTGCTTAGGATACACTGACCTAATTTTGTTTTTATCACAAATGGCCCCATTTCAACTCTTTTAAGTAGGTCAGTGTCTCACATTCTTTTTTTTATTTAGCTTTCAATCCAAAAATTGTCCTAAACATTCCTGAACATCTGTTCCTTGTGATAATCAAACTACTTTCTTGCTTGATTGAACATATCTTTTTTTCAGTTTCACTTGCCTTTGCATATTTCATCATGTGAATCACTACATATGTCTGTATGGAGAAAAAAAATCACTACATATCAAGTTGTAAATATTGTGGGAAAATGTGAAGCATGAACCATGTAGACAACTTCCAAGGCTAGAGAAAGATACAGGTGTCTCACAGACATAAGAACAGATTGATTTGTATCAATCACAACCAGAAGAAACTTGACTCTTAATCATACAATACTCATCTTATGATTCCCATCCAACCAAGGAGTAAAAATAAAACACAGAAGCAATAACAAAAAAAGAAAATTCATTTTTTTGACAAAAATCCCAACACAAGGCAAGAGTAAATAAAAGGACACCAAAGCAACTACAAAAAAAGAATTTATTCACCCCCCCCCCCCGGTAATATTATATAAAAATACACATTGCTGCGAGTCTTGAGACATTGACAAGGAAGGAAAGAAAGTCAAAAATTCTCTGCACAAGGACACTTACATTTAACCATGCCATGATGCAGTCAAGTCATAAATGGACAAAACTCAACCCAAGTACTAGTATTCAACTGTCAAAATTTGTAATTCTGATAATAGCCTATTATGGCATTAGACAAAATGGCTACTGATAAAGGAGTAAGTACAACAATGACACAATAATGGCTTCAAGTTGTGATGATTACAGTGAATTAATACAATTGTAAATACAATATCATTAGGTTAATCTGGTCAATTACTACTGAATGCTCTTTGCCTGATTTCCTTCTGTACAACAATTACCAATGAAATGGGATTTTTCCATTCAGTTACATACAGAAGTAAAAAAAAAGCCATTTCGAATAGGTTCATTTTTGAATTTATTTGCAAATGTTCATTGTTAACTACAACTGAAGATGTAGTTAAAAAGGAAAATTTGCAAATAAATTCAAAAATGAACCTATTCGGATTGGCTATTTTTGCTTCTTAATGTCAAATTGTCAGCTGGTACTTTTCTCTGTTATCGTTTAACGCTTCTGTCTTTCAATTTAGAATTCTAAAATAATGGTATTGAGACTATCTATTCTTGAAAAGGGAGGGAGGGGGGAATAAAATTTTAATTTTCCACAATTTCATTGTCAGATTAACAATATTAGAAAATTCTTCTTATTTTTTTAACCATCTATCAAGCTGTTTGAGTCTCAATGATACATACAGTATGGGACTGATATTGATTTGGATGGTTTGCAGGGGAAAACCAAATTTAAAATCTATACTACTTTAGCAAATGGAGGTATAGAACTTATCAAAGCCTGTTCGTTGGGCCAACTATTCCTTTGATTGCTTCTAATGACATTTACTGTCTATGTCAATTAGGTTTCACTTAGAGCTAAAAATCCATCATCCTCTTCATTAAGTTACCATGGAAATAAGTATCTTTTTTAGACATCACTTTGTGATTCCTTGATTGCAAAACTTTTGGGAGAGAATAATCCCTTCCAGAAGAAAAAGCAAATCCATTCTTTCATGATGCTTTTTATATTATTCAAAGTATGAAAATATAAAGACCCTTTTAATATGAATAATTTTTAAAAACCCAGGTCTTACACCACACCACGGCAAATGCCAGTATCTTGGTGCAGTTAAAGATTACGCTTTTATGACAAACTTTTGCAGTACGCTATTCATTATTTATACAAGTTAGAAGAAAAAAAAGTCAAAGTTCAAGATCTTTCAGAACAAAATCACTGGATTGAAACCTGGAAATGGTCAAAAAACAATGTCTCATTTTGTTTCAATTTTACACCATATGTAGTTGATTACAATATTGCTTTAGAAAACCCACCCTCTCTTACAAAGTAATTGTTTTGGATAGCTTTTTAATTAACAACAGACTTTGTGGTTTTTAAAATAATGGACATTGCTTTTCTTCACTCTATTTCTTATACAGCCTTGTAAAAAAATCTATAACCAAGCCATAAAATACTTGGATGCTTAAAAAATTCATTGGGTCCAGCCATTTAAAGTTGTTTAAAATCTTGGGATTTTTTTATGCAAACAAAATGACAATTCTTATCGAACAGATTGCAATGCTTTTTTTTTATCAGAGTGATGAAAACAGTACCCAAAATCAAAATAACTAATGGTAGCCACCTCTTGAAAGACATTTGATGAGAGCTTATCATTTCTAAGTATTTCTAGGGACTTGTGTTCTGTTTCGCCTTTTTTTTTCTCTTCCTAAACACAGCTGCAAGCTGTTATCCGTGGTGGCATTGGAGTGACCTATTTAAGTCAGGCAGGCTGTGGCCAGCTGCGTACCACACTTCACCAACAGAAGTCAGTTTTTTAAAGAGTCTTGGGCCATAGATCTTTTTTCTTCCCTAGTCATTCAACAACTGTTCTTCAAACTATCAATGACAGGAAGTAACTGTTGCTTGTACATATTTCTTGTGCTTATTCTGACAAACATGATCATTTTCAAGAAAAGAAATGCAGCTCTTCCAGGCTAAAGAATTATGACAGTAGGACTGAAGAAACAACTTCTTGGGTGTGTAGGCAAGAAACAGACCAACTCTAACCCCTAAAGCTATGTGTAATCACCGTTGAGACTGCAGCCTCTGTAAATTGTTGCTACTTTGGGACATTCCCAATAGATGAGTCTCAACAATGATTATCTATCATTGATCAGAAAAACATGGAACCAAGAAAAAAAATATTACACGTTTGACACATAGGAGACTACCAACATTCATAATAGAAACTGGGATTTCTACTTTCTTGGTTGTTTGGTAAGCAAAGGGTGTTTCCATGCTGTCCGAGCATTTCTCATGAGATACTTTGGTTCTATTATTTATTCATAGCAGTGTTCTTACAAGACAAGATAGACTTCAATCCACAAAATGAAAGAATTTCTGTCTATCTGGAGATTTCAATGGACAACATGGGAGTATAGACTGTCAGTGGAATTGGCTTGGCCTTTAAACACTAAACATATTTCTTTTATGACAATGTAAGAATACAGTATGTCTGAAATAAGGCAATGTCTGTAAGTTAAACACACAGCCTGAACTGTGACAGTTCTTGAGATTTGTTTTCATCCTCACATTTTCACTTTTCTTTAATAATTGTAATTCATCAGTTTAATTTTTTTTTTACTACCAGACCAGATAGCATTTTTATTAAGAAAAAGACAATTTTTTACCGGACCGGATAATATTTTAACATTGGGCCAAAACAGTCCTGTCCACCAGCCTGGTGTCTAAATCAATTGCTGACTCTAGAACTGTAATACTGTATCTTCTAGGAAAAAATTCTACCCAAAACAAACATTCTTTTTTGTACAGAATAAAAACCATGCAGCTATTTAAAAGTATTCACTTCTGTTTCCTATATACAACCCCAGCACCTTACATTTACAACTGTAAAGATTTGATGAAATCAATGTTCATGTTTGGAGATTATTAGCCATTCATTTAATGGTGATGTTATCAAAATCCAATGAAATATCAAATTACAATGGCATTACAGGGAATTGAGGCAAGATAAACAAAAGGATTTTAAGATAGGCAGACAAGTTGAAAAAATTGAAATCAAGTCACCCAATTTATTCTTTGATGCAATGAAAAATGAACAAAAACAATGAATTGAATCTGACAGACAAATTTAAATATGCTTCACTACCATTAAACAGTGTTAGCATAAGATTAAATCAGAAGAAATATCCAAAATCTCTTAAATGGCCGTGAAAAGCTTTATCAAACTTCATAGGGTTTATATAATAAGATTTTGAGTAGAGTTTCAAGTAGCCTAGAATAAAAAATGTTAAATATTATAATTTTGTTTGCTTATGGGTCTCTTTTACTGCCAGGCTGCATAAAAGTGAATTTTGTGGTTTGTGTGTGTATAGTTTTATATAAAAAGAAATATAAACATGTACAGGAGAATTTAAAAGTGCATTTTCATATAAATAATTGCCAACATAATATAACATTTGACTGATCTGATTAAAAATTAATCACAGTAACTGTTGCTTTTATCTGTCTGTTGAATGGGGTTCCAATGGAAAGTGCCTAAATTTCCCTACATTGTCATTGTTCTTTATTTTCAATTGCAGGATAATTTAAACGTATAATAAATGAAAACAATTATCTTTTTCTTCAATTTTCACATTTCAGCAATCATGCACTTCCAGGGATTTGTGTTACTTTTGTTTATTGTAGGTACCTGAAATTCACAA
>JAVSBT010423289.1:0-10609 GCA_033118115.1 Pharyngocirrus eroticus
AGAAGCCAAGTATAAGTACATGTATAAAAAGTAATGTTTATTTCTTGAATAGACATTTGTACAGGAAAATATTTAAACAATGTTTAGAACACCGTTCCCTCTTTTTTCACAATCATATTTTGAGAGAGATAGTTACAAAAAATGTACTGTGAAGTTTCAGAACTTCCAGTTTAAAAACAAAACAAAAAACATTTTATTTTTTCTGAAATCAATTTGTGCAAAAAGAGTTCTGATTTAGAAAATGTATCGTTTGTTATGGCACAATTTTAAAGCTAATAGTTAGGAGCCCTTGTCTGAAGTAAGACGCTGATACACCAATATAAAAAGAATTTTCTCCCCAAAACTATGCAATACTGTCAAAAGTGAATTTTCCCAAATTTTCTAACAAAATGTGTGGATGGGATCATTATGTTATTATGATTATTTCTTTGGAAAGCACCTCTTTTTTGAAAATGTGTTTTATAGCAAACAGCTTGAAAAACTTCCTTGTTCACCAGACCATAATTGAAGAGCTATATGAAACCAAATTTAAATTTCCTTATATCTATAGTCAGGGACCCAGGTAGTAGAAATAGTAATGTAATGAAATAGTATTAGTGATGTAATGAATAAGTTATTTGAATCTTCATAAATCAAAATCATATTGTAGTCAGGAAACTTAAACAATATTTGTTAGCATAATCAAATTAAAGGCAAGTTCTTGGATAATATTTATTCCCTAATATTAGAGCAATTTTATTTTTAAATTATGTCATTTTTCCTCTTGCAGTCTGCCAAATCAGGTGAAATTGTCCTGCTTTCTTTGTTGTACACTGCCGTTTTGTATTTATCCACAGTTAACAGTTACAGCAGCATCAGAGCAATTTGTTTCCTGACAATAACCACTGAAGTGAGAGTTCTGGATGATTTCCCTGAATTTGGTCTGGATATCTGCAGATATTGGACTACACTGTCCAGTGTAGTGTTGGTTGGCATTTAAGCGGTCAATTGAACCATCAACATTGGCTGAAATTAATAAATGTTGATTTAAGGGAAAATAGTTCAATAGGTAGTAATCTTTCCTTACAGTTATTATTGTGATGATGTTCAATTCAGGCCTTGAAATTTCGCAAAAAAAATCTGTTATTCTGACTTTTTTTTATTTATTTTATTTGTCACTGTGTCTATATGAAGTTGAACTGTTAGCTGCATTGATTCAGAATAAGCACCTTATTTTGTCACTTTATTGGATAAAAGAAAATCCATGGTGCAACTTGTTGCACCAAGGCTTTTTCTAGATTTCAAGGCCTGGTTCATTTGATTTCCAATTTTTTAATTAAATTTAAAATCAAGACAGCTTTCAATAGTCATTAATCATGCAGGTACATGTTCATGATAGACCTAAAGTGTCTGTCATATTGTATTGGTATGTCTTTATTTTTCACTTATTGTTAAAGTAGATTCAGGAAATGACACGAGAGGGGAGCATATACTTCCGCTCCTGTTATTCTTCCCGCTAGCAATTCTAGGGGCACATGTTAAGGCAATGGTACGGAAGTCACTTTGACTCCTGCAGAATTTGCTAGTTTCATTCCCTGTATACTATTCATATAGTAATCATGATCACAAAAGAAAAATGATACCCAATCTGACTTTACAAAATGAATAAAAAAAAGTCAGAGAAAAAAAAGTTAAATAAGATATAGCATTCAAATTCCTACCTGTACATGTCACAGGTGAAAGAAGAGGACTTATCCATGTTCCTGTAGTACTAGTCCATAAAGACATTTCATTCAATTGCTGATTAGTGTAGATACCGTTGGTGTCATCGCACATGAAGAGGCAGACATGGGGAAAGCCTAAAGTTTCCGAAAACCAAGCACCACAAGCAGTAGCACCATCGACTGGTGGGGAGGGATAAGCTGGTGGGGTTGCTGATGAGAAATATTATATAATCATACATGTACATGTATTTCATATAGAATCATTATCTAAAGTCTATTAATATTTCATTACTCTACATGAGAACAAACCCAGAAACATCAAGTATAAAAGTCATATAAAGTGCTGATTAGTTACACATAATAAATGATTTACACAACATAGTCAAACATTATTAATTTAAGCCAGAAATTGACTAACTATGTGCGATTTAGCAATTCAATGAGCGCAAAATACATTTGCCTTTACACCATTTATGATACAAATTTTCTCTACAAATACTTGCCCTATATCATATACATGCAATGGTATCAGAATTCGTTGGTGAATATTTTTATCAAATATACTTACGACTGACAGTGACAAAGAAGGAACAGGATGCTTTTTTCCCATTGTTAGCATTTGTAGCTGTGTAGATAATTTCATGCTTCCCATAAGGAAAATCCTGAATAATATATTATATTATACCACTTTATAGTATTTGGAACAGTTTTTTTATTTCAATATGTTTATAATCATATAGTTGATAGCGATTTCAGAAATACAGAGCCTAGCCCTCTTTTATGTGAGGTTTTACTGTAATAATGACAATGATAATGACACTAATGATACATGTGTAAACATACTTGGACATTTGTTGAGTCTGGAAGGTTGTTTGTTATTGTCAATGGGGCATTTCCAGGATCAAAAAATGTCGGGGCAGACCAAGTCACAGTCAGGGGGGCATCACTTGTTATGTTGGTGATATCAGTAGGACAGTAGTCTACCAATGGTGGAGAATCAGCTGAAATGAATGATTTAAAAGGAATTGATGTACAAAAGGATGCATTATTCAAGTGATTAATCAATAAATGAATTAATCACGGAATAAATCAAACAATCACACATCTTATTTGTTGTTTATATGTTCTTTTAAACAAATCCTAGTACAAAAACCTACCTTTGACACGTAGAGTCACTTGCACTACAGTATCACTGCCACCATATGATCCTTTACATTGAAGAGCTGTGTTGTTATGGTCTGATGCCAAGTTCAGTTGTAAGGTATTTTTAGAATTTTCAAAACTACCATACCCTGCTGACACTTTTGTAAATCTAAAGAAATAAAAAAATATGATCAATATCAGAGCTAGCTACTTGACAGCCAATATCTCATTTTTAGCTTTTAATTTAACCTCTAAATAGCTCATTTTCATGATTTCTGTCTCAAAGACAGTTGAAACACTTACTTTGTTATTTAAATGTAGAGCAACAATACTGGGTTTTTTTCAGATTGAAATCAATGCTGACACCTCCCCTTGAAAACTATTTCCAGTTAGATTGGTAAAAATAATATTTTTTCAAATATGAATCTTGAAATAGTTAAAATATATCCTTTGTATGTAACCACTGTCAAATGGTTGTGTTACACATGTATATATATAAGAGAGGTTCAACTGCACATTGTATACAACCTGCTTTCTCAATTTGAAATACTCACTCCCCATCTTGTTGAACACCACCAATAATCCATGTGAGCTCCATGGCTGGATTTCCATATTCTGCAACACATTCAAAATTCAAGACATCTCCCTCAGTTCCTTCAATCATGTCACCATTGTTGTAATCCTTGATTTCAGGCTTTGGCAGGGCCGCTAGGAATTTTAATAGAATCATTATATCAAAATCTAGAATATATGTGAGGAAGGATGGTATACAAAAATGAGGTTTAGTAATCTACTTTATTAAGAAATAAAAAATCCTTTTAAAAATTCATTATGCCCTTATAAGTTTACTGGTCAACACTGACAAAAATTTATTATTTATTTGTAATACATTTAAAATCCCATGACCACTAATTGTCAAATCATAGTGTAGCTCTCTACCTAAGATGTTATTTGGTTTATTGCCTACAGGAGAATGGGAGAACAATGGTAATTAATCATGACATAAAAATTTATTCCAACTCACGCAAGACATCAACAGTGAATTCACAGCTACTCTGTTTACCATTTTTGTTATTCTTGGCATTATATCTAATCTTGTGGCTTCCAAATGATAACGTGGCTTTTTCCCCATTGTAAGTTGATGTAACAGTTATTCCATCACTTGAAGGAATAACATAAAATCTTGGCTTGGACCATGTAGCTAAAACAGTTGTTTGGCCTAGCGAAGTTCTTACTGTTTTTCTTGATGGACAATTATTAGACACCGTAGGTGGACGGTTGGCGTCTTAGAACAAAGGAAACAGAAAGGTAATTACCCAATGGGATACAGGCACAAGGAGGTAGGACCTCTGCTGTTTATTCAAGGGCAATGCCCACTTGAGACTACATAAACTTTGGAGCATGAATGAAACACACCCATGTTCTTTTACTTCAGAAATAAGCCAATCATAAACTTTAGTGCACACGATCAGTGAATAATCAGAATAGACACCACCTTGCTGTGCTGGTATCCCACTGATATACATTAATATGTCCTAAAAGGTGGAACCTCACAAGAAATACAACTAGTAAATTTGTGTGTAAAATATAATTTTGGAATATCATTTCTTTGTGATAAAATATTAAAAGCATATTAAGTGATAAGTTAAGTGAGCAGTGGTCAATTTGAAGGTCCAGAAGCTTTCTGTGAAGCTTATATTGGTTCATCTGCCTATATCAGGCAGATGGTTGTATATGATTTTTAAAAAAAACATAGAATTAAATAAATGTAGATAAATAAATTGTTTTCAACATTATCAAGATGCTGTTATCCTTGACATGGGGCCACGTATTTTTGTCTCATCCAAATGACATAACTTACTGACATAGCAAGCAGATCCACTCCAGCCACTGCAGCAATAAGTAACAGTTTTATAGCAAAGCTTGCCAACTCGTTGTTTTTTGGTAGCACGTCTATATTGGGGAAAAAAACAGAAAAATAGGCATGATAATAAGCCATGCTAAATAATTAGGGTCTTGCCTAAAATAGTCAATTCATGGACATTTATATTCAACAAGAACTAATGTACAACTATGATAATTTATGTTTGTTGAAAGAATTATTGAATATTACAAAAATTACAAACCCATAACTGGTGCTGCATCTTCTTCTCCACCACCTACTTCTACAGCTTGCACTCGATGTCTTATAGGTCACACTTTTGTAATAGGGACAGGAATATCCTTGTGGTCTTGTTAAACTGCATGTTCCAACTAAAAAAGAACACCAAAATACATCCATCCATAAACACCTATTGTTGTTATATCAAATACAACAATCAGACTAAGAGTATAGTCAATTAGTTATGTAATTATCACTATCATCACTAAGCACCACTATTTTTTTCAAATTGTGGGGGGGAACAAACAAAAGAGCTTTTCCCTTTCTTGAAACAGTCCATAAACGGTAAAAAAATATTAGCAAATATGTTACTGGTTCCAAGATCCATAAATATGAAAAAATAAATATTCACACTTTTTTGAGATAATTTCTTACCTTATACAACATTTCTGCCTTCACTAAAGACCTTGATCACGTGAATGATCATATTGTCTGATTAGTCATTATCATGGTCTTTAGTGAAGGAATTGAATGAGGTAAGAAATTATCTCAAAAACTTTGTTCCATAATTATATGATAATGGTAATCTGTGTCTAAACAATTGTTGAAAATATTTACAAAAAACTTACTAGTGACCCTTCTGCCTCTGCTCTCGCTTATCACAACCCCATTGGCGGTGTTCTGTGTCCCAATACATTTTACTTCTTTCTGGTCAAGTCCAGGACTCAATGTCAGACTTAATGTGTTCTGAGTGTTCCCAGAACTGATCACTTTATACCTATTGATTGATAATTATTAAATATATGTAGGTGCATGCTTAATTGATGACATATACATGTATATTGACAGATACCTAAAATGAGTTAATAATGTCCAGAGATTAATAATTAGAACACTACTAATATCTGAAAAAAAATCATCTAAAAAAGAAACAGAGAGTAAACATATAATTTATTTGGCTCTATGCTAATGGCCTTCTGCATGGAATTTCCAAAGACTAGATATTTCTTCTGGTGCCTGGATTCTCCTTTGATGAATTCTTCCCCTAATATCACAAGATTCATTCATTTTGGATGTCCATGACCATTCAAACCAGTGAGTCTAAGATCTGTCCCCTAAGTTTTGCCGTGTATATCTGCCAGTTAAAGATTAACAAGTTGAATTTCAACCTATTTCCAGTAAAAATATTACTAAACTTAGATTCTAGTCATTGGTCCTATAAGTACATTTATGGAATTCCATTTACTTCTATTTCAAGACAATGATTATGATAAAATATACAAATACAAACCTTCCACTGACTGCTCTGCCATCCACGGTCCATTTAAGATTCATAACAGGGTTTTCATTTGAAGCTTTGCAAACCAATGTAGCCACTTTATTAGCAGCACCCCAAAGACTGCCGCTAATCACAGGAGATGTTGCACTTTATAAATAATAAATAAATAAATAAATAAATAAATAATAAAACTTTATTCCTGAAAAGATAAGATAAGATAAGGTAAACAGTTACAGTAAAATGATGAGATGGAATGAATTATTTAACTGGTCAAAACTGAGCACTGAAAGTAGCAAATGCACTCCAAACTCAAATTGTTGGTAACAGAGTTGAACCTGTTTCGCCACCTTAAAGCAACTTGGTCTAAAATGTGCAGGCACTTTAAGCCTTCCCCAACCGCATTGCCATGACCTGATTAGCCAAACCATTTTCTTCCTTTCCTTTCAACAAATTGATAAGATATCATATCACAACAGGGAAAAGACACCCTTGAATTTTTTTGCCAAATTTCTCTCTGAAGAAATAAGTGACATTGTACCCAGCCATTCTCAGAGAAAACAAACTAAGAAAAATATATTAAATATGTTTTTGTGGCAACTGAATTTATTTTTCACACATTATCTGATTGATAAAAACTAATTATATACCTAAATGCCATTGACAAAATAATGATAACATTACCTTCTAGAATTTATGATGAAGGCTATTATGTATATGGTTGAAAAATAAATAAACATACCTGATATTGGCTGACAACATCAACAGGCTCACCAAACCAACAGTTGATATCAGAAGTATACCCATTGCTGAAGCAATCTTTCCTTTTTCTTGTCTGTCTGTGGCAGGCACTGAAGACTTGCGGGTCCAAGTATGTAACCGCCTTATATACCCTTTGGAACAATACATTTGCCATGACAATGGGGCTGAATTGGCTTGATGAAATGCCAAAAGCCCAAAGGTGAGGGGATTTTTGTCAATCATGGAAAAGTACACAAGAGATTGTTACATTGTGTTATCATCATTTTATCTACAAAGGATCTATACTTATTCACTCATGCATGATTCAGGAAGACCTTTTAAATAGGAAATCTTCTTGACCAAAAAAATATGAGTAAGGCATGTATTGAAATAGGCACACACACATAAAAAAAACCTTCTGTTAAAAGGGGGAAAACAAAATTCGAATATCAATCAAAGTTTATGTTTTTATCTTATTTTTGTAAAAAAGAAACTTGCATAGCACCCCCAATAGGCTGTGTTTTCCCTGCTCCTTTTATGGTGTGTATGGGTTATAAGATAAACAACATCCATGTGTATTGCTAGGTTTTGAAGAAGGTACACTTCCAGCAACTGTATTGCCTGAAAATACTAGTAATGATAAGAACAAATATATTTGTCTTCTTGCTTTTTGCAAACCAGGTGATTTAACATTTTGGGAAAAACAGAAAATATTGTGACTTTTCTATTTCATTTTGTATCAATTCATAGATGAATTATTTTTTAAATACAGTACCACTGGCTTAAAGAATACAGTATTTCAAAAAGAATTGAATGTTCAAATAGATAAGAGGGGTGATTAAATTGATTTTATGTACTGTATTTATATTTCAGGCCTTGAAATCTAGAATCAGCCTTGGTGCAACAAATAGCACCAAGGATTTTTGGTCCCCAGTGCTATAGCACCAAGCAATGAAATCATACACCATTTTTGTAAATAATATTGTAAAAATATAAAATTTGGCAACTTAATAATATTGATTATGAATATCTATCTAACTTAGGAATTATAGGAGCTATACGTACAGTATGTATACCTCAATTTAATTATGTTCAGAACACTTTTTTAAAATAGCACCAGCAATTTGAAAATCACAAGTGCAGTACGGGTGGAATCGCACCCCCCCCCCCCCCCCGTAATTTCAAGGCCTGATATCTGTTTTTAAAATTCAAAAAATATTATTTCTTCCCATTTTAATGCGAGACAATAAAATTGATGCAGACATTTTTTACAAGTCTTTTGCAAGTTTTGGTCCTCAAAGGTCAATGTTGATTTTTTATTTGCATTATTTTACAGCTCAGACATATTGTGCCTGGAGACATTGTTTGATTTGTTCACCACCTTCTGATCAGAAGAAAAGGTGAGCTACTCAAAGAGTCTGACAAAGTTCTACAAACAATATGGTAATGCATGTACCCCTACTGTGCTCTTTATATTTGTGATATAGAGTATAGAGCAAGAAAAAATGATACAAGAAATTTAGATTGAACATTGGTTTATTGGTTTAAAAAGAGGAAGTTCAAATAGGCCTAATATAGCCCTTTGAATTATACATTTTGCAAAAAAAGTATTTTTACTAAGAAAACATTGAAAAGACTGTACAGGCATAGAATTCTGTGATTTTTATATTTAAGTATTTTAGTCATTCAATTGAGTACCTATCTATATTGAATCATCATCATTCAGGAAGATTAATTCTGAGAAGAGAAGTTGGGCAGGGCCCCCTTTCCAAACACAGAATAAAGCACTATTGTTTGTTGCAAAGAAAGAGTTCTCATCTACAAAGAAATGCACAATGATATCAGCACAAATAAGCAGAATGTATAGTGACAGCAGATTTCTAAACCAATGGGCTTGTGTTGTAGGTATGGTGGAAATTACTGAAACTGTAATAACCACTGAGAACACACACTTCACTTTGTCATAATATCTGTAGCTGTAGTAGGTTTAGTCTGTTTTTTCTAATCTTATCAAGTTAGTTCTAGCCTATATAAATTACTAACATGATGAAAATGCAAACAAAGAATAGGTAAGGGTTTCAGTATAGCTTATTTTATTCCAACTCTTCAATTTCTTTCATTACACATTACCATCCAATGAACGTGTAAATATTTGGCTTTGTCCCCTTACAAACATACTATGATTACACACAACCACCCTCGTTAAAGAAAAATAGGTAGTATTTTGGGTTTTTTTAAAAGTCCTTTTTTTCACATACTCTTCATATCCTGCAATAGCAAATTGGAAGATATGAAAAATGATAACAGGTCTTGTCCATATGTGTCTTACAACTAAACAAGGGTCCAGTGCAGACAGTTTTATCCCCCTTCTAAAGTACACATGTATTAGACAATACCCTTGAAAATTTCAAAAATTGATTTTCTTTATGTACTTCTTCTAGGAAATGATCACATAAGAATAAAATCTTATTGTGATAATTTCTTTGAAAAGTGCGTTATTTATTTTTTCATTGAAAGCAAAACATGAAAACTACCTTGTTCAATGGAGCAAAAGTGCTCAGCAGCCTGGTTATAGCTGTTTGCAATGTCCTTATACAGTAATACCTTCATGTGCAACCAGCTGTTTATTAGAAGTTTTTACTATACCAAGGTAACTCATCCTCAAAAAACTTAAGTTCCAATATAGAATACTTTATTTCAATATAAATCTTAGAACCAATAACAATTTTGCTAATTTCAAACTATAGATAATTATGAACAATTAGAAGGTTGACTTTTTCACAATAAATTTATCAACACAATTTTCGTTTTGAGATTTCACCAGCAATGTACAGTAAACATAATTATAATGTATATCCAACCACATTTAGCAAGATGATCCTTTTAGGATATTTTTATTTTTGTATTCAAAATATAGGCAGCTAAACGATTTTATTCTACAAATCTTATACATTGTATAAAATATTTGACCAAATCCCTACATGCAATTCTTCCATAGGGAACTTTGGCTCTTGATTTTTTCCAGTCTGTAGACAATCAAACTGAAGTAACCTATGAACATTTATTACAAATAGATATATGCCCATTAACTCACAGAAGAATAATCAATGATATTGGTTTATAAGGATGTATTTTTGGTAAGAAAGTTGGATGGGGGGGTGGGCAGACCAATCTTGCCTTTAAAGTTATAGTTTTGTAAAATATATCTTATTGTTTGGGCACTCAGCTAATTAAGTTGCACTTTTTTGAGAGCCTTCTGCTCAATATATAAAACATATATGTTCATTTTCTCAATACCAATTAACAGAAAATGAAATGTTCTTATTATTATTATTACTATTATTATCATCATCATAATTATCATCCTCATAATATACTACTCACATTTTGCTTTGCATCACTTACATTTTTCTTGATAAAATCTTAAAAAAACATTCAATCAATTTCAAATTTAAAACATAAGTTAATTTCTATAATACCTTTGTATAAGGTTGTGGTAATTTAAAGGTGGGTTAGTTAAAGAAAGTAGGTCAATTTAGATTTTTAGAGATTTTAACTCTGTTCTGCCACCTGTAGGGGCCTGCTAATTTTGAAAACAATCAGTATTCTAGTGACTGTAAGCAAAGATTTTAGACAGGTCTGGTT
>JAVSBT010423400.1:0-10603 GCA_033118115.1 Pharyngocirrus eroticus
TAGCTTAACTAATTTGACAAGCTAGCAAATCACAGTAAGTATACAGTATGTTATTCGGTTTATCTCCCCATACGATCGAAAAATGTAATAACCTGTGATGCTAATAGCAAGAAACTAATGAGTGGCTGAATCTTTGCAGCCGAGTAATGGAAACTCGCTTACTGTTATTTATTACAGATTCTATGTCCATGTAGTGTAAGACAGCGAGTCCATTGTCAACATTGTTAGGCTTCTGTCTTGCAATGATAAATTCTTTTTCAAATCAACCTTTGAGGAGTATAACTTCAAGTTGTACATATAGCTAAACAATAGGATCCTGCCATATCATAATGATAAATGTTTTTTTTTTTGTACAGTGGGAAGCAAAAGCAAACTTTCAAATCTTTGCCTTGTGCAAAGAAATATTTTGTTTTGTTACCTAATATGATCAAATTCCTCCTTGAGGGTACTTCTGCTTCATTGTACAGTGTAAATGGAAAACCAAAATGACTGAAAGTATTCTGTGTATATAATTTTACTGCAAAGTTAGTATTGTAACGTTATGAGGGCTAAAAGACCGGTGTAAGAAATGTATTTTACCCCCCATTTCAAATTACCCCCCGGTAAATTAAAATTGAACTCAGGAATGTGACATAAATCAGATAATTTCAAAATGTTGAGCTTTATCATATACCGTATATACAGTATATTGGATGATCGTAAATCCGTTACCATGAGCAAGTTTCGAGAAAGATATCCGATTTATGAGATAACAACTCACTAAAATGTGCTTCAAAACGACTCGCAAACTGCGATGCGATACCGGATAAATTATTCCCTGTTAAATGTAAGAGTAAAACTCCTTACCATATGATATGAAAAATCAAAATGAATTTAGGATTGTAAGACAGAAGCTGTACAATCTTGACAACTGAGTTTTACTACTAACTAAGACAGAGTACAAATATCAACTTTATGCGTATCCTACTCCTTTATATCCTGTTCAAAACTATCTAATGAATGTTTAGGGTAAAAACATCTTTTTGTTTATCATAAGAATCCATTTGACGAGCCGTAGTCAGTCTGTAGCTAGACCGTTCCTATGCGTGATGCATCTCGATGATCAATAATGCATCTTAGGTTGCTACTGAAATTTTAAGCTGTTTAAAACTTCTGAGACTCACCGTGGTTAAGCTACGATCTCTGCACCACTGTAAAGAAACTATAGTAACACTGGGGCTGCTGTAGGGCCAACAACAAACTACCGCCTATGCTTCTGTGGAGTTCTGTAGCCATCCTTAGATGATTGTGAGTGTCTGTATCTATGACATCATGTGACAAATTGTTACTTTACCATGGTGCCATTGTAGCCAAATGGTAAAAAGCAGTGTCACCCACCTAAGTGTATTCGTAGCAGCATCGTGGGAAAGTGTAGAAATACCTTGGTGATCTGTGGAGTTGCCAAAGGGCCTGTTTGGGCATAAACCTACTGAAACCTTGAGATATCATAGAATGACCATATCACCACGGGGCACTATGATTTTTGTTCAACCACATATGGATCTAGCCCCCTATATTCACCACAAATTATAACATCTTTGTCTTCCGTGATATACCGCAGCTTGCTGTGGTCAATACCGTGATAGCATGACTGGGGCTTTTCTCAGGGTGATAATACTCATTTCATTTGAGAGAAGGAAAACCAAAATGACTCAAAGTATTCTGTGTGTATAATTTTACTGCAAAGTCAGTATAAAGCATATCATTTTTCATTCCAGTGATGACAAGTCATGCAAAGGTGTTTTCATACTAAGCAAGAAATGTACTCAGTACCAGCTGTCTTTTTTCATTTTTATAAGCACTCTTTCATGTATTGTTCACAGAATTTTAATTGATTTCATTTCAAAAGTAAGTTTCCCATAAATGTAAGATCTGTTCTATCACACATTTTTACCCATTTAGAAATGGCCACATTACCAGAAGGAGGTTCAACCTTCACCAAAGAGAACAGCAATTTTACTCGTCTAGTATTCCTGGTGAAGGAGATTGGCGCTGATGCAGTAAGAGGGACGTTTGATGTCATTTTTCCGCCAAACGATTTAAGCGACATTCTTGAATCTAAAAGAGGCACAGCCGAAATGAAACCAGTTCAGAGACCGATCAAGAAATTCCTGTTTCCTTCTGATGACGAATGTAAACTTTGGAAATCTACAGATTTTGACATGACAACATTAGAGGCCTTAATGTTGGACTTATACCGACCACAGCCAGATGAAGTTGATGCTTGGAATGGGAAACTCGCACTCATCAAAGGGATTAAAAAAGGCAGAAATTTCCTGGCCCATGCAACTGCTCCTACTGTTGATGAAGAAGAATTTAAGAAGATGTGGACAGACATTTCAAATGCTATTTTATCTTTGGTGGATGCTAACCTGAAAACAAAATACCAACTAAGAATGAAGGATGTATCCCAAATGACAATTCAGAATGAAGACTTCAAAAAAGCCTTTGGTATTATGAAACTTGAAGAATTGGAAGAAACTGTTGAAGAACTTAAAACAGATTTTGAGAAAATGAAAGGTAAACAAAATACTATCCAATAAGGTTTTTTGTTCATGTTTTTATTTTGTTTCTTTGCAACATATTTTCACCAACTTTTATAAACTATATTGGTAGATACTGGTATACCTAGAAGTTAATGATTATTGATAGAAAATTTTGTGACATTCTTTAAGAATAATTCTCCTAAAATCACAGCTACTTTTATAGCTCCCAAATAATTTTAAAAGATCCTCCTGAGTCAGGAGTTACAGTTTTATGTATACATGTATGGTTACGATAATTATGATTGTATAATAGATGGTGTGCACCTGACCATACGCCTGAGTTTTGTTTTAAAAAGCCATCAGGAAAAGTATTTAATTTGTAATCTAGAAGTGTTCAATGTATTTGATTTTTTTTGAAAGTTGATTGTAACATGCATCTCTTCCAGAAAAAACAGAAGAAAAGATTGCAATGCCACAAGGTGAGTTATAACACACTTTATACCAAAGTTCAATAGATTGTGATAAAAAAAATATCCTGACCTGTAGTTGGGAATTTTTCAATTGTTAAAAGTTGTTATTATGACTGCTATACTTTACAACTAAGCCAGCAATACCAGTGACAAGTACTATGATGATGTAATGGATTTCTGTTTTGTCTGCTTATTTTAAAAATCAGTTATGGGGGAGCTTTGGGTGATCTATGTTTCTGTTTGTATGATCTTGATATAAAAAAGTATTGTTTGGGGTCTTTTTACCTACAGGGTGATACCCCCCAAACCAACATATAAATGACACCTCTCTGTTTGCTAACAAGCTTTCATAATCATCAGTGCTGGTTACAACAGTTGAGAGGAGTTTTTGCTCTCATACTTTATTGCTAAGTCTAGAACCAAAAGACATTTTGACTGTTTAGCCAATATATGTTATTTAATTGATTTGTGAAGATTCACCTAACTAGTATATTATAGTGAAACGATTTTGAACTTTTGACTAGTTAATTATTTTAAGCTTATATTGCCAAAAGGACTACATTGGCCCCACCACACAACTAGGAAACAGAGTCTCCATACACAAATCACAAATCAACAACAAACAATTCCAATTAGGCAAATTAGGCAAATTTCACATTTTTCCGATGTAATGACGAATTTTTGTAAGACTTGCAGACAAATTTCTTTCTTGAATGCCAAATATGCTGCTTATATCTATATATCTAATACTCAAAGCAGCTTGCAAAAATTGCTATTTTTTCTTTGCTACAAGCTATTGTGTATCCCTACTACAGTTATTATATAATATTGATAATATTGGTGATACTATTTTACGTGATAGACCAAACAAGTAAAATAATATTTCAATTTGTTTTGACAATGATTTTACTTCAATCTGTTACAGATGAGAGATACCAAAAAATAGATACAAGATTGGGGAAACTAGAAGAACAGCAAGAGGAAGGAAAGAAAGAAGATCAAAAGAGAAAGATATTTTGTGATGGTTATAGAAGCAAACATTTTGTAGGGCGCCACAAAGAAATGGCATTTCTTGAAAAAATGTTCAATAAAAATACAGGGTCTGCCACAGGTTCTGTGAGGGTTGCTATATGCGGTACAGGGGGTTATGGTAAAACATCCCTTGCTTCAGAATATGCCAAAAGAAACCAAGAGTTCTACAAAGGGGGTGTACTGTGGTTTGATTGCGATAGCACCCAGGTAGATAGTAGTATTCTAGAAAGTAGTATTCTAGATAGTAGTATTCGAAAGGTTTGCAAAGATACACTGGGCCTTGGGGGAGGCGAGGTCAAAGAATGTTTAGATAATGTGTTGCGATGGGTGATACAGTGTGCGGACCCAGTATTAGTTATAGCCGACAACTTTGATGCTGAGCAAGTATCTAAAGAAATGAAAAAAATAGTATCAGGGAGTTGGCTAGAAAAGTTTCAAGGACATATATTGGTAACAACAAGAAGAAAACCCTCTATGATGCAAGAAAACTTTGATTTTGAAAATAAGTGTTGTTTACGGTTGAATGAAATGGTACATGACGACGCTTTTGAACTACTAATGCATCATGTCAAACACAGACATACTGACAACCCAGAAGCATTGAAATATGCAAGAGATGTCTGCAAAGAACTTGGAAATCTACCACTTGCCATTGAACAAAGTGGCTTGTATATAAAGGCCATGAAGATAACTGTAGAAAGAGATGTTTTTTTGCAATACCTGGAACAATTTCGCCAGGAAAAGAGAAAACTTCTGAAAACTTTTGATAAACGCTTTAGAGCTAAACCAATATCAGATGAATATAATGAAGAGCGATTGACCATCCAAACAACATGGCAGATCAATTTTGAACATATATCCAACACCAAGTCTGGGGCTGGTGACATAATGATACACCTGAGTTTTTTAGGATTAAAAGAAATCCCATGCTGTCTGCTGGAAACAAACCCTCGACAGCTGAAAAACCAAGATATGGAAAAATGCCTCAAAGAGGAAAAACAATCACCTTTGGTAGAAAATGACTTGGTACACATACTCACTGAATTTTCAATATTTTATCTTGACCAAGATAACCATTGCCTGAGTCTTCATCCACTAGTACAGCAGATGATTAGAGAGAGAGTTGGACAAAAGTTACAATTATACAATATATTTCATGATGCTCTAGCTCTTATCAAAGATGCAATGGATCATGTGCATCACCCTAAAGACATAAGTAAAGAGTTCATACAAGGAAAACGTGTTTATGACATGGGATCAATCTACCTTTGGAACATGCTAGTTCACCATGGTGAAGTACTTATTTCAAACATAAGGAAGCAGGTACAACAAGACAAGGAAGATAAGGATATGGGATTTTTTTTACCATTGTTCTACAATGAACACATGGCAGCCTTGATGTATGAGATTTCCATTCATAAATGCATCTACGGCTTAGGCCAAGAGATGATTGCATTCCGCAACGAGGCTGTAAGAGTCGCATATTTCCACCAGGGACAGATGCCATTTCTCAATGAGAAGACACTGTCTGAGGTGCCCTTTGCTCCTGGTTTCTGTCCTATACTGAGAACTTGCCTTGCATCACCAATTGAAGGGGAAAAAAGAAAAAGGCCTTGGCAGACTGAAGGGGAAATTGAAATTTTAGTTTCTGACCTATGTTCTATTGCTTCAGATTCTGATCGCCTTATAGGTAGTCAGTCAGAAACAGGAGATGCTTATTATTACATGGCCAGATCTAGATGTGCTGCAGCAAGAATTGGGAGCCAAGAAGCTATATCAACACCACACCAAGAGGGATGTCACTGTCACCAAATCCTGTCAAAAGCATCAAAAATGCAGAACGGGGAACACCAAGAAGAAGTTCCACCCTTTCTTGTAAAGCAAGGGTTTGCCAAAAGTACTATCAAAGGAAATGGTATAATTATTGTGCTAGATGATGGTGAATATGACTTATCAGATTTCCCGCAAGGTACATTGAAAAATGTTATGATAATTGGCAAGTGCAAAAGTAAATGCAAGCTTGTTTCTTCCAAATCCCCAGTATATCTGAAGGACATTGTTCATTTTGACAATGTCACAATAGCATGTAGAGGTGCACTATTTGCGGAAAAAAATTCTCGGGTCACTTTCTCACAATGCAATTTCAATAGGCCAACTGAAGCTACACACATGCCTTTTGACTATCCAAAACTTGTGGAAGACTTCATCCTAACAAAATTAGATTGTTCCAAAACATTCTTGTATGCAAACAATGCTATTGTGGGTATCTACGATTCATGTGCACAGAGATTAAGTTGTTTTCTACAATTAGATCAATGTTGTTGTATTTTGAGGAACAACAGGATCTCTGGGGATCTTGTAGGGGGCAGCATAATGTCCTACCAATCCACCTTGAGGATGTCAGATGTGGTCATAGATACGTTTGGTATTGGAATTATAGCTGTAATAGGGGATATAAACATGACAAAGTGCATACTGCACAACAACCAAGCAGGGTTTATCTTTAACAATATAGAGACTGTAAACAGCCATTTTTATGCACTCAAGGGTACCTCTGAACAACATACCTTTAAAGACATAAAACTGTTTGAATGTCATATTACTGATAATGATAGTGGAGGTATTATCCAGGGTGTTTATATGATTTCTATAAGAAAATGTACATTTTCAAAGAGTGTCTCTCATGGACTGAATGTTGAAGCTGACAATATTGGTCCCAGCAAGACATGTCGAGTAACAATATCTGAAAATACTTTTACAGATAATACAGGATTCAGTTTTAAATTTGACTATTCCGAAACTAAGAATGAATTGTCTCACAATTATAATGATGGGATAGAGTCCATAAACGATGGTTTGGGGGATCCAGATACGGAATGGCAAGATAGCAAAACTACCCTGCAATTATATCCATTCCTTGACAAGAGTGAACTAGCAGAATTGTTATCAAAGGTACTAAACTGCGAAACGTTGACTACTTACTTTAATGCATGGGGAGGTATCACATTCCCTCTTTACGAGGAGCCTACTGACATCCACAAAAGAGACACACGCTCTTTTGCCTTTTTTTTCTTTCATCTTTTTTGTGTAGGTACACAAACAGATTTCCAAAGCTTACTAGAATCTGAAAAGAAATGGCTCAAAATCTGTGTAGTAGAAATGCAAGTCTTTGTCAATAAAATCACCCTTGGGCATCTACCACAAGAAAACTCGCCCCATTTTATAGCATTGAAGAAAATTCCAAACACAAAAGCTTCTCTATATCTGAAACAGTATGTGGTTATTTTAGAACAGTACTGCAATCTGATAGAAACAATTACAGGCAACATGCACCTCTTAGGAAACAATACAGAGCTAATTGGAAGGGTTCTTGCTTTATTTGGAGGGAAATCCCCTCTCCAATTAAATCTTGACATACCCTGGTCTGATAGCAAAGGGTTGATGGAAGATTGGATACTAATGTGTCCACAAGAAGATTGTCATAAAAGAATACTTCCTAGCAGAATGGTGCAGTGTGACAAATGTCGCATTATGAAATATTGTTCTGACCATTGCCTCAAAATAGACGAAAACAGACATTCTGGGGCATGCTTTGCAACAGTCAAAAAGTACACATTATCAGTGGCAGAGAATTTTGTTTCTCCGGAGTCTGATCTTTTCCCCCATACCCTGATTGGATATTACTGTTCACATCCTCACAACAAGGCAAAGGCACAGAGCGATTGTACTCATAGCAAAAATGTTATCACCATGGCAAACAATGGTCATAATAAAGTGACTCTCTACCAACATGACTTCCCATTACAAATACTGGATATGGAATCCATAGAATTATTTCCCTTGGTAGATGCATTTAGGGACACTGAAATCATAGGAGCTCCAAGGATACTATGTCTACCAACAAGGAAGGACCCTGACACAGGACAATTGCAGATATTTTTCACCGACCTCAGTAATAGACACCAGCTTCTCATTGAACTTCTATTAAACCATAGCAACCAAAGAATCAAAGAGGCCTTTAGAGAATACAGCTAGAAAATGCTAGAAAGAAAGGGGATAGTGAACTCACAGTGAGAGTAATATAAAAACGATATATAGGAATTAAGTTCTGAATCCTTTGTACGAAAAATAATAAGTTTTGGTGTTATTACTGACACTCATGTGAAACCAGTGTGTAAATTAAGAAACATACTTGTTACCCCTAAAGACCTTGTACCAACTATGGATAGGTCTGGGGTAGTTTATCAAATTATGTGCAATGACCAACAGACCCCTAAAAACTAGAGTGAAGGGGCACAAAAGCGACAATTTGCCATCATGCTTCCTTTAATGAACAATCTATAAATAAAAATGTAAAAACATTAGATCAAGAACATGACATAGGTGTCAAAGAATCTTTATTTATTAAAAGAACACAATGTAATCTCAATTGAGACCGAGAAAGGCATACCCTTCCATCCATCTACCATCCCATCGTTCACTCAGCTCACATACCGAAAAGGGTTCCCCATCTGGGGGTTCCCATGACTTATCGAAGTGACTTCATTTTCACACCATCATCCCATTTCATCATTTATTCTTGAGGTGACTAAGGGTTTAGTTCAGACCCGAAAGCTTCTCATTTAGAGAATTTACTATGATGTATAGAAACTGTTTTAGAAAATTATTTAAATAAAGAATTAAGTTCTTGGCAAGCAATCACTAAATAGGGCCTATACAAATGAACAACATTGGGGACAATAAAGTTAACATACATGGTATTATCATTAACAAAGTTGTTTACTTTACAGGACAAACATGAATCATTTTAAGTTTGGCATGGATCTATGTACGCAGTTATGCTGCAAATCAGTTTATGATACAGGTTACTGACCCTAACATTAATGTTTCATTGCTGTACAAAAACACCTAAACATTAACTCCATTATGGGTCTTTCAGAGAAAAAATATGGGACTTCCAGTGAAATGTAGAGAAATATGCTGGAAACAGTTATTTAGAGAGAAAAAGCTGGAAATTATTGTTATGAGGAATAAACTTTAATTGATTTTGTCATAATGGATTTACTGTGTATAGAATTGTAAGCACTTTGATGAAGTCAAATTGTTCTGTATGTGATTTTCTTTTATATTATTAAAGATTATGGCTGTCTAAAAAAGGCAAAGTAAATGTATATGGTATGCAATTCTCAATGCACACAAAAAAAGCCATATTAAATAGAAATGTTATTACAGCCGCTTAGATCATAGGATGTCCACTGTCTCAGCAGCTACAAGCTAGATATAACAAAGATCTTGTTCGCAAATCCAAACAATTCACTCTTGATGATTGTCTGGTAAAATGTATAGATCAGTCAAAATTAAAAACAAACTGTTTCAAAATTGTTTTGTTCCAAGACCAGTAACAAAACTCAGCAACTTAAAATGGTATCATCTCTACAAAAACTGAATAGAAACAATGTTCTTTACACTTCATTACAACTGCAAGTATTTGTTCTTTAAGTTATATTCTGTGCTTGTCTAAATGTGCTTGTCTATTTGTTTGGTTTTGTCTCTTTGTATTGCCTGTAACATTTGTCATTTACCACATCTGTGTTGGAAACTGTCAAAAACGAACACCATCATTTATGTTATATAGTGTACAATAATAATTTATGAATGTTGTATTTTTTGCAATGTTTATTTGAACATGTTAGTTACTAAGCTTCTTTTGTGTCAAAAATGTGAGCTTCTACAGATTTGTGAAGGTGACTTAGTGGCAACAAAAATATTGCCCATATTTTTATATACTTCTTGCCATGTATATCTGTTCAAAACATAAATAAAGCATTATAGGACCTGAACCTATCATGTATATAATATTTTGCTACACAATTTAGAATTCAGATATAATAGAGTTTGCATGATAAATAATTAATGATTATCGTGATTGTTATTTTGTATATCCTTGATAACATTGCAATATACACAAATTTTATTTTGCACTTAGTGTAATTGTGCCATATTAATTTTTTTTTTTATTTGCCATTTCAAACAAGAATGTTTAGATCTTGAGATTAACTGCAATGTGTCTTTTAGTAGAATTTTAAAGTAATCAAGTATTTTTTCTTAATGTAAGAAAAGCAACTTTGTTTTTAATACTACATGTATAAAAAAGACAATGTGAAATAAAAATGTAAAAAGAAATTGAATTATTTTTGTTTAATTATTCAGTTTATCCATTGCCAGGTATCTTTACAAAATACACCATGGAAGTTCTGAGAACCAAAAAAAGGTTTCTGATTTAGATAAAATAAAAAAAACAATGGTTTGATAGTTTCTTGGTACAAGTGTTTCAAAGTCTAGATTATTGTAATTTTCATTAGTATTCAGTATCTTTAAAGTCCTTAGGGCTTTTTTTTTTATTGTTTGTTTCTCATGACTTTTGTTCAAAAATGTTGGGGAGGTCGGTAGGAAAAAAAAAAAAAATTAAAAAAAAAGCTTATCACTGAAATTATGGCCACGATTAGACATTTTTTTAAACAATTGAAATGCTATTTAGATAGATATTTGACAGGTTTAAAAAATATGTTTATACCT
>JAVSBT010423511.1:0-10602 GCA_033118115.1 Pharyngocirrus eroticus
GTAGCAGTCTATGATATAAACATTCAGCTATTTCTTTTCTATTTGAAACAATTTGCATTTTAGTGGCAGTAGAGGTGACATCTAGTGTCATTTTACTCAGACCCTCCCATTCATGAATTTCAATAAACCTTGCAATATCTTCTATGATCTCCTGTATTTTAAATCAATAACAGCGGTAAAAAGAGCAAATTAATTCATAAGAAGACATATATAGAAACTGATACTATGACACACCAAAACTGTACAACTAAAAAACTTTTTACTTCAAATGGACATGTTTCTGTCATAATGTGTAACATGGTTTACTTGGTTACTCTCAAATATCCCACCTACTTACAGTAGTACACTGATTGGACCTATTCAGGCCATGCATAAAAAAGGTGAGGGAGGAGTAAAAAGCACATAAAATACAAAGGGTAGACTATGTTTTGTTCTCACTGGCTATCTACATAATTCTTTATTGCTGGTTTTGATCTTTTAATCATCTGCACAGATAAATCAAATAGCAAAACAAGTGTAAAAAAAAAACACAACTTTTTCAAACAACATAATTATTCAAGATATAATAGTGGGCAAAATATTTTCATCATAGAAATTGCTGAATGAATTTAAGTCATAAAGCCATCTAGTGGATTTGTATGTTTAACCCATGGTGAAAAATACCTTGCACTAAAGCCATCTAGTAGATGTAAGGTACACTAACATCAAAAGCATACCTCCTGTATGTATATATATCATTGATAAAAAGCTTCTCTTTGTTATCTCAACCTATTAGTCTTCATATAGGGTACAGGTCTTTTCAACATCCTCTCAAAAGCAAAGTAGCGGGTAATTGCCACCAATCACTTTTCAATAAAACCTATATAAAAGGGATCATAAGATTGCACAAGTTGCAAAGAGTATATAATGAAGGGAATTATGCTTTTTATGAAGAAGAGAAAGTGTTTAGAGATTGACATCAAAACATCATCATCAAATATTGAATGAAATCCTTGTGTTTAAATTCTTTAAAGTTCAAAGGTCGGACACGATGAAGACTCTGGGAACATGTTGTGTCGGTAACTTTAAGTGTTTGCAAGACCTCAGCAATATTAGCACACAATTATAGTTTCTGATAAATACTTCATTTCAAATTAATGACCCAAAGAACAAGTTTTGTTCGCAGCTGCTCCAAATAATTTTTTACCACCTTAGACCAATAAAATAATTCGTTGATTGAAGGGATTTTTTTGCATAAAAATTTGACCCGGCCTGCAATTTTTTTTAATTTTTTTATCTTAAAGTTACTTTGACTACACTCTGCCCTATTTCATCAAAATGACAAAAAGGAGGGAGCAAAAAATGATCAAATCTATCGATCAACTTATCAATTTGGAATGGTCTTATATCTGGGCTAGTGTTAAAAATATGGAGCATATTTTCAGTAACAATTCACTTGATTACCCATGGTATTTTAGTGCCCCTGCCCCATTGTACAAAGTAGGTTAATGTTTCAATGAACACAAGCAAAACAAAACACTACCAGTATTTCCTTATCACAATCCAAGGTTTTGTTAACAAACATTCCTTCATTGAGGCTCATACACATATACATAATACTGCTTTGAAATGAAAATGAACAAAAGTTCAAAACAAACTCATAAAGCACAGGACCAGAATCTTCAACTTGGACCTCAAGGCAATATAAATGTCTTCTTCCCACATATAGAGGTGTCCACTACTTAGGTTGCTATGTAGGAATTGAATAAACTACATTGATTTAGGCATCCAACTGACTGACTGGACTGTTTTAACCCTGGGCCATGTTAAAATATCATCCTGGCCGGTAGAATTTTTCAAATTTTAGTCATTAGTGCTATAGAGTGACCGTTACATGTATTATATCTTCATTTAATTTATCTGCCACAAATAATCTTGCAAAATAACAAAATAATTGATAAGAACAAAACCCAAATCGAACTGAAACTGAATTATGAAAAATGATGTAAAGTCTTTTCAAAAAACAAAGTTTACTGGTATCTAACTCTTGTCATTTGTGAATAGTTGCCTTTGTTTGAGATGAACAACTAGTATTCATAGTTCACCTTTCAAACCATAAGTAATTTTTTCAGATGTAAAAAAAACCCTAAAGAATAAAAATCAACAGTGTTGACTTGTCAGCTTTAAATTTTCCCCCAAAAATCTTTGTTCTTTTGCATGTAGGGGACAAAGTGGATAAGCAAACACACCATTCAAAGTAAACACTACAGGTATCTCTTCAAATCCATTTGAAAACATTCTAGCTTCAGGATTGTATCCACAGGCCAACACACAAGTCAATCACTTCATGTTAAACGACAAGATAGTTATGACAATACCACTGAAGGGCCTGAAAACATCATTTTCATAACAAAAGGCACGCTACATATAAGAGCATTCTCTGAATACCTACAATTCATTATTAAGCCACTGAAGGACTCATTGCGAAGGATTTTACAACAGTGTACATGTAAGATCTCTATAACAAAATGTCATCACATAACAGGGAGCTTTTACTGTCATATTTTGTTATGTTGTCGTCCAAAGAAAAAATGAAAATAAATGTTTAATGGTAGCACATAAGTGCTAAAACAATTTATATTACATACATGGAAAGTGTCCAATCATTAAAAATAATCCGAAATATGAGGCAACATATTTCTATTTGTGAAATAATGCAATTGGTTAAACATTTGTAAATAGACTTCAAAATAACAATTCCTCTAAAACTTCCCTCAAATTATTGGATTTTTACAAGAGTTAAACAGCAAAATAAAAGAGAGACTTGAATAAAAAAATAAAACTTGCTCCATAACTCCCATAAAAACATTTCCTATATTCAAATTGAAAAGTTGTTATAAAGGCAAAAAAGAGCATGAGAAATTCTACTGCAGGTCCAGGCAAAGGACATTCCTTCAATGAATTCATGCTGTGGACTTTTTTTCTTTTTGTTGTGTTCATGGCATATTCTGAAAAAAAAACCTCACATACACAGCAGTGGAAGGAATAAGACATTTCTTCCTCTAATATAATATAAAACCTTAACCTACCTTTGCCCATTTAGGTTTAAGTTGCTTTGCTTTCCGTGCATCTCTCAGACCTTTCTCATAGTCATGGAGTTTGATATAGGCAGCAGATCTGTTACTGTATAGGATATGGTTCCCTGGATCCATGGCTATGGCATCTGTATAGAGACGGATTGCCTTGGGGAAGTCTCCACCTTGAATGGCATCATTGCTGTCTTTGATTTTCTGGAGAAATGCTGCCTTATTGGGACCTGAGAGACCTGTTACATTCTGGGCTGTATCACCTCCACTCTCCTCCTAAAAGTTGAAGAGATATGAAATAGTAATTATTCCAGTAATTATGAAGTATTACAATATTAAACATAAAGCAAAAAGATAGGCTAAAGACTCATTTTTTTACCCAAAAAAATCCATCGACCAGCTAATCAATTTGGAATAGCTTTATGACCTTTCTTTGTCATTGTGGCTTAATTTCTGTTTGCCTTGGGGCATGGGGTGACTGACATACGTAGATGAAGGGGGACATTTTCAGAAACATTTAAAACATAAATTTGATAACTAACATTTGGCAGATATTTACATTTATATTAAATTGTATAGCACATGAATTTGGATTTTTTTTCTCTCTTAGAATATTCTAGAGGATGACGCTCTATAGAATGAGATTATAAAAAGTTTTGGTATTCTAGTCTGGTATCTCAATCATACATGCTTAATTAGATCTAAAGAATTAACTTTTGTGGCGACAATAAAGTTGAAACAAATTATAAAATGAAACACTGCTTACTCCTACTTATTCACTCCTAATTCCCTTTTAAAAAGCTGAAAAATCTTATTTACAGTACAATACAATAACTCAGCTGTAATAGCATTCAAGCAAAATGTCATTAAAACTGACTTGTAGACTGAAAGGTATTATGATAAGAACCTATTTAAGCCATTGGAATCATGTTAAACCCTCATCAGTTTATAAATAGATTATCAAAATTCAAATTTTTCATTCCTAAACAAAAGAAATTCCACATAAAATAAGAATGAGTAGAATTCCTGATATAGTGAAACCAAAGAATATAGATGTTAATAAACTGTCTTTGGTGAAACCTCCAAGGGACCACCTAGGTAAAAGGACCCTGCCCCAACTGAGACCACTAGAAAGTAAGCTTAATTTGTATATAGAGAGCATAATTCTATGTTGATAAAACCTTCCAAAGGAGTGTACCTTTACACCAGGACCCTGTCCCAAAAGTAACTTTAATACAGAGGTTTGGCTATGTCTCTCCAAGGCTTTTCTATCTTTTATGATAATAATAATAAATCCTATATAAATTCTACATTCCAACGTTTCACCAGTGAAAAAGTATTATCTAATGCCACTATATTTAACGCTCATTAAGCCAACACAATAATCCCTTATTGAAAATCAATATTACAATTGATGGTTTAGAAATCAAGTAGACATTCCTTCGTGTTTTCTATTTTTCTACATTTTTCATACCACATAAGCAAACATAAGCATGCAATCCTCAAACATAACTATACAATATAATGAAGCCCCAGGAGAGTCAAGTCATGAAATTGTCAACATAGAAGACAGCATTGAAATAAAACATTTTAGTCAAAATACTGTATACATAGGCAATTAATAAATGTGTGACTTTTTACTATATATCGCATAATTCTAAAGAACATCTGTTTCTGTTGTTATTTTTTTGGTTAAGTTTCACTCTAAAGCCTTTACCTTGCTGTTGTTAAGTCTAAGTGGAAACTAATATTGAAAAAATTGAACACTAACGAGGAATGACATGCCTTTAGATATTCAATAGTCTCTAGATGTCGGATTAATCCCAATCTCACGCCTTGAGTTTTTAATTCTATTCAAAGGATCAAATCTCTAATGAAGAACTGGATCAATACAAGCCTAAAACCCATGAAATCCAATGTCAAATACCTGGAATGCATTCAAATTCTTTCACAAAAACACCACAGAAATAGTCTTATTCTATATATACTTCTTTTACACTATACCTTAGGAGAAATAGACATGAAAACCCTAGTGGTCAGGTTTTTTAATGTTAAGTTTGCATGAGAAGCAAACATACCTTCTTTATTTTTAAAGTCAAGGATCTATTTTAGAACCTTTTGAACTTTTCACAGGGCATCTTTGTACAAGTATGGTGGAAAGAACATTGTCATCAGATTGCATAAATTGCGAATACAAATTCTGTTTCAGATCTCTAACTTGGTTTTTATTTACCGATTTGTCAGAGGGCCCCATAGACTCTCTATCAGGACCACATAAACCCAGTTCTAAAGGTGGACTACAGAGAGGGGGGGGTTGATGTGATTGCTGATGCCTTGATTCCTGAACACATTGATGAATCAATGATTTGAATCATATCAGTGTTTCATTATATGTGTACAACTGTGAACAAATGTCCATTGTATATATCTATGTTTTGACTCCTTGGATTTTCTATGTTTTCACAATTATTATGATATTTGCAAAGCAGTTTTACTGTTATAATGACACATATACATACCATACATACAAAGAATTATGTTATGATTACTGCTTATGTAACACTCAGGGGTCGATTTTTTTTTCCTTAGAGGGACTGGCATAGATGATCATCAAGGAGTTGGCGAAAATCTTTGAAAATTTGTAACAGACCTGCATTCACTTGATAATGAGGAAACTCATTGGTCCCTTGGTTCCTCAAGTAAACTGATCCGAGATCATTCCCTTTATTACTATACAATCTTTAACAAGGAGTTATTTCATACAGTAATATTATTTTTGTTCCATCAAAGATTTAATAAAACACTATCCTCGACATATTTTTTTCCTTTCAGAGAAAGGGGAGACATCGTATATTAGATACAGTATACTTTCAAACCAAATGTCATAGAAGTGAGTCAGTGTGTGAGTGTGTACTTTTGTGACAAGCTTTGGCAACACAATGATCTGCGAGAACTTTTTAAACTTCCATTTTAGCTTCTTAAAATAAATGTAGTATGACAGTTATTTTGAAGTGTTTATATTTTCTACCATTTTTTATCCATTTCAATGACATACTTATGAAGTCCTTGGCATAACTTTTGACAAATTTGACCCAAATTTAAAATGAGATTGTTGTTATTTATTGGAACAATACATGTAATGAACTGGTTACTTGAACTTCTTGACATGGGAACAGCTGGATCCATATGGTGGAGTAATTTGTGAAAGAATCCACTGTATACATAGATGTATAAATATTATAGTGTTATTTAAATCATCCATTTTTTGGTACTTTGGACGAATTATGATATATTGTCAATTTTTTGGCAATATTTGCTACTTCTTGAAAAGAAAAAATAAGTAACTTTATGTAATCATTTTTTGGTTTCAAGAGGAATAAAACTACATTTTAATCAATCGAAAGAATTGTATTAAAAACAAACAACTATATATGGCCTCATAGAAAGTAGAAAATCCTGACTTGAGGATATAGTTGAAATGAAAGGTTTTACTATGGTTCTGTACAGAACTTTTTGAGGAAAAAAAAATAAGTACATAACATTTACATTAAAATTGTTAAGAAAGCGTAATGAAATGAAAAGTACACCATCAATACGACATTACTGGCAAAAGTGTTGAAAAGGGCTTAGTACTGGAGTAGCTCTATACATACACTTTAAGGGTCAAATATGTTGACATACCATCAACAAAAATTCTGAATACTTCAAATAAGCACTTATTCTTACAATCATATTATATACTTGTATGATGGCTTGTCATTTTAATGAGAATATTGGAAGGTTCTGGATCCGGTACAATATACATACATGTAGGAATGCACAGGTATTATATTAGAGAGAACATTTGGTATGACTTCTTGATAAATGTTCCTGTCAAAATGGGATTGCAAGAAAATCAAATTACAGCCATAAGTGATTGTTCACTTTATTTTGATACAAGAATAGATAAATTATGAATGAGTTGATTTGGGGAAATAAAATAAATCAAACAGAATACTCATAACTGGTATACGACCATGAATTATTTTTCTTTACACACAATTTTACTTTGAACTGTCAGAAGAAAATAACCATTTCATAGTTCATGTGTGCTTCAAGGAAGTTTATAAAGACGATATATTGACAAAAGATATCACATTTATGTCATCATCAAAATACTAATATTCAAATTATAATATATGAATTGAGATAATAAAGTTATCAGGTACAAACAGTAACTAGTGTGATTTTCATTTTAAAAAATCTGAAGGTCATGGACAAAAGTAACCATCATAAATTATGATACTTACAACTCTCTGTTATTCTATTCGATTACAAAAGTAAATTTATTGAAATGACATTTTGAAAATTTGCCATAAATCAAAAGTTACAAAAGGCTGTTTTCATTGAACCTACTGTGATAAAAAAAAACAAGAACCAAGCTGCTGGCACCGTTTACCATTACAAGTGCAAAATATTTTATCTTGATTTTTAGAAACCATTAGATACAGTTTTATGGCAGGGGAACAAAATACCTTTTATAAAGTCATGATGATACAATATTGGTGCATACAAATACCCTTTGTTGTCCAATAAATACATAACTTTGTTCACAAACTTCAACATGACATACCAAACACCACTAACCCTCCAATGTTATGACAGTTCTATAGAATAGAAGTCATTTTAAAATGTAAAAATGAAGTATGGCTGCCTATGGGCAATTGAGCACAGTTTTATTTATATCATTGTTTTCACTTTTGAGTATCTGGTGAATGTAAAATCTTTAAATGAAGATAAAAATTGTCATGTGACCATAGAATTTGGAAGTCAAGAGGGTATTTATCTGGAAATGTCTTTAAATGGGGGTGAGTGGGTGTTTAATGTTAACCTCAAAATATGTCCTTTATCAGGATAGCGAAGTCATTTCCAGGTAGGGTTTGACAGGATAAAAATGCAAGAAATGTGTCAGAACATGTGGGAAAATTAATATCTATTAGCTTTCAAAGATCTTTTATAATGGAAAGAAAATTATTACCTTGCCTGAGAGAAGTGTAGGTATTTTTAGAAGATAAAAATAAATGGAGAATAAATTACCAAGTTTCACTATATATAAAACAATACAAAAAAAGACAAATGAGATATTTTACACAAACATTATAGAAGAGTAAATATTGAAATTTACCATCTTTAGAATGATTTCCATTTAATTCTAAGACAATAAAGGATTTATGACCTTTTCTACAATAACATATGAAAGACATAATCAAGGTTAGTAAAATTACTGATATGTGATTCATTTTTTAAAATGTTGCTATCTTGACTGACCAAACATTCAAAGCTATATAAATGGTTCATTGACTAGAAGTCCAACAATTATGACTTTCAATAATTGGGTATTTTCAAATGTGGACTTTTAAACAACACCTGAATGATATTGAATTGCACAATTGCGGTGGATTGGGCAGTTGCTTTGGCTCAATGAAAAGGTGCCAGTGATAATCAGGGCCCTTCAAGAACCTATGAAATGTTCTGTTGGAAAGCCAATACAAACATCGCTACAACAATACAAGAAAGACCTACAAACAATGAACCTAAATATCTACACTGCAAAAAGAAGCCAAGAACAGCAAGGAATGGAAAAGAAAAAGTCAATGTGCCATGTTGAAAATCAATGAACTGCACCAATACTAAGATATATAAATAAATAAATATAGGTACGCTTGCGAAAAAAGACACAAGACATATAAAACAACTGATTCACATTAAGTTATAAATTAGCCCTCTAATCAGTCACTTGGCTAGTGCAGAAAGCTGAGATTGAGACACATGAATAGAGCACTTACACACTATCAGATTGGCACTTGAACCTTCCAATTCAATGGAAGCATAACTAACAATTAATGAACTATGGGCTTCAATAATAGTGGTAACATATGGCTGAATAAATTAAGATGACAATCAACTTGTCAAATAGCTATCAAAGCGATCTATCAGAACACTAGATAGAAAGACAAAGTCACTGAGCCAGACTGATTCCTCATGATAAAATTGACAAACTTCTGCTCAATATCAACTACTAATAATTTGAAGAAATCATACTTAGGTCTTGTTACAAATATTAACAAGTCAGAAACATCAACGTCATGCTATCCCAGTGCTTACTAACAAAGATGTTTGATTTTAAATGCCTTCTGAAGTCTTCTGTGGTAATCTTTATTTGGAAAAAGATTTTTTTGGAAATTGCGAAAATTATTTAAAAAAACATTGCCAACACCAGAGGCTAAAACTATCAGAGCTATTTTAACAGTGTGATAGAATTTGCAAATATGTTGGTCAATTTGTAGATAAACATGCTATCTGGCCCTGTCACAAATCCAAACTCATCTCTGTTCTAGATCCAAACTTAGGTTCATGAAGTCTTAGCAAATATAATAATCATGCAATGGTAAGCAACATCATCCAAAAATCAGAGAAGATGGCCATCACCTTGCAAACATTGGACCATTATACACATTGCAAATGAAATATAAAATAAATGATAAAAAGAAGCTTTCATTTTAGCACGAGGAAAGACTGAACTGAAAAGTCAAATCTCAGCAATTCAGCGCATCAAATAGAATGGATCTCAAAACTCTTTGGCATACAGTGGATTTGTCCTTTTAGTTTGTACTGCGAAAATAGGAATTGATTTTTAAGTTACTTAACATGGGCAGTTCATTACTCAACCAATAGTTGTTAAGAATAAAATACACACTGCATACATAATAAAACATCATTGAAGACTCTATCAATAAGTCTTTGACGGTGATTATATTCTTAATCTGTTTACATGACAGGTGAAGTATACTGTGTAGTAAGAAATGGATTCCAGCAACACAGATTTGAGTAAATATAAAGATTCCTGAATGTATTAATATTATCCCTATGAGTCACATTCACTGAGAAATCACATGTCATCTACTAAGAAGAGTAGGCAGTGATGGTTATCATAAGAAGTGGTCAGTCCGTGTTATTGATATCATTTGTCAAGAAGAGTAGGCGGAAATGGCAATAAATGGTCAGTCATTCAAATTTGGTGTGCTGCCACGAATCAGGGTTTCTTCTATATAAGGCCACAACAGTTGTACAAATATAGCAATAGACAACAGTAAAGGCAAATATCAGAAAACAAAATAATTTTAAGACACATCTGTAAGTCTTCCAAGTTTTTGATGGAAGGCTATTTTAAGTATAGGTCCAACTGGTGAAAACATAAAAAGAACAACATTTTTTTGAAAGAGGTGTTATATTCTTTGTATTCAGAAGAGCAACTGAAAGGGAGGGTGGGGGGGGAGTTCTTGACTACTGCAATCTTTGATAATAGGATGTTATGATGCAAATAAAGCCAGCAGTTTCTATAGTTAACATCATGTTGTGGGTTTTGAGCTTTAAAAAAATCAACTAAATCAACATTTATTTCCAAGAATTATTGATTTAAAGTTAAGGCCTCGTGAGGGTCTAATTGCTTTTTTGATATGCACCAACATATGTCCCAAATAATCATTCTTTATAAAAG
>JAVSBT010423622.1:0-10601 GCA_033118115.1 Pharyngocirrus eroticus
GCGCCTCTGAGTAGCCGTTAAAAGTAGCTAGATAGAGGCGCTATATAAATGTTGTACTCATTATCATTATCATTACCAGACAGTTTCATCACCATCATAAAGTATAAGGTTGTAACCCGATTTGTTTTCAAGTTTTAGCCATTTCTGCTATAAGCATACTGGCATAAAATTCTTATTTGCATCCAAGAGGATGTATTTGTAGGTGTTTTTTTCATCATATTTCATTTGTCTCTTTATGTCTTGTTTGCCTTCTCTCTCTAGGAGTGATCTCCCTAAATTGGTGGCCTTATCTACTTTATTCCTGTTTTTAGTTGAAATATTGCTACAATGTTTTGAATTTATCAAAACAAACTATGTGTGGGGTCCTAGAAAATACTCAATTTTTGTTATTACTCTTCTAGGTAATATTGTCATGAAACACTGTCCTTTTGATCCACCCTTAACAGAGTCATCAATTAAAGTATTCTTGGTATGAAATAAAAAACTGTTGCGGCTTTATTCCCTCTTAGAGATGTGAATTGCATGCAGCAATGTTAGATATAAGCCATATGAACATCTGTGGCTGTACAAAAATCATTGCTTTTTTTATGAGACATCAAAAGATACTTCAACTTCTACACAAGACCTTATTACAGACTAAGTGGCCATATAACTGACAAGAAGACATTCACTGAGTTCACAATTCACTTCTAGGATACTGTCATAGAAAGATCCACATGTTGGTTTCCACCATTGAGAGATTTTTAACAATTGGTTTCTATGTCAAGAGTTCTTCATTCTCTTCAAGAGCAATTCTAGATTAAGAAGAAATATATCCACTTTGATGAATCAGCCTCAAAGAAAAAAAGTTAGATTAAATATCTTGACAGCCTCTTCAGGGTGATAATTTCTTTATTTCATCCACGTTTGTTAGAGACAACATACTTGCTAATAGCCCTATTCTTCCATTGGCAGCCCAAGAGATACCCCTCCCCAAACAAATACATGAAATAGCTTTCTAAGTAAGCTTTATATTTTTAAATCAGTCTAAAAAAAAGTTTATTACTTATCACATGAGATATCAATGTATACACAAGCAAAGTGATTTATAAAATGACTGTAAAAGCTAACTTTTCCCAGAGTCCTGTCCCCGAGATCATAAAAATTGACTTAAAGAGACTTTTTTCATTTTTAAAAATAAATTTCCATAAAAAATGCTAAAAAGACTTTTGTACCTTTCCTTTTTAAAATAGCAATTGACTGCAAGTATAACTATCTGATGGCAATTAAAATAAAGAAACATCAAAATAAAGCCAGGTGCCATGACCAAACATAATGAAGACCTGCTTGTTATTTTTAAAAGATTTGTGAATGGGCTATAACTAGAATTGAGCACAACACACTTTAGAATTGGAAATTCATTTATAATATCTAGTTTTGAAATGGTTTAAGAGCCATCACTAAAATATGCTATTGGTAGTGTAAACAGGCCTTTAGATGGAACTTTACAATTATATTACATTGCCATAATAGGTGTATGGGGCCAAGCTTGCTTGGTAGATACAAAAAAAGGGTTTCATAACTTAGACTGTTAACTTTTGAAATTGATTCAGGGTGTCTATCAATTAGAAATTTTATCAAAAGAATTTATCTATGTTGCTTCCATCAAGTTTTAATTGAAAAAGCATTCACCCATAGGAGACACACTATCAAGATGAAGAAATAAAGACCATAATAAGACTCCATAGCCAATGTATTTTGTATCAGGGATGACATAATGCACTAACAATTGTCTTATTCAAACATTCAAAACAATCAACATTGTATGTCATTTGTCCAGATCCAATATTGGTTTTACAATGTAACAAAAGTAAAGAACAGCAGGGACACAAAGATTGTAAGGGTACAAAAGGGTATGGCTAGGTTTTTAAAAAGGATTCTGTGCCATCACTTTTGCTTGTTTCTGCTATTTCGGTAGGGTAACTCATTCAGCTATAGCTGGTCTTCAAAGTGGCCCTGTGTCAATTAAGATCCATTAATTGTCTTTTGGCATCAAATGAAATCTCTCTTCTTTCTTAATTCACATTGCCAAACTATTTAATTGAGTCTATAAGATCTATAATTAACCAATGTGTGCACATGACATTGTATCCATTAATATTGGATTGTGCAATAACTTTTGTGTCCACATGTTATAGCATACCAAAGAACAGAAGTATTGGCAGTACAAAGTATAAAAAGAAAACAAGCCTAAATTCCATGACTGCCAGAACAAAGATCAATGAACTAGATATATATTTAATATTCATGTTATCGGGTCCCTCTGACTAAAAAAAGTAAATCGACCCCTGCAAAAAGAAATCTTGTCAGCTTCCTAGAAAATGGATTGAGACTACACACAGCTTTTATAAATTTAGTGCATTTTGTATATTTTCTTAAATAAATAAAGTAAAATATTTTACCATATTTATATGACAAGATCATATATATTTGTTGTTGTAATCTCTCTCTATATAATACATGTATGGATGAACTAAGAGTATTATCTTTTCATATTGGCAAGCCTTTCTATATAAGTCTGCCATCAAAGTTTGAATGGTATATCTGTACATGTAGAAACAAGGGTACTTTATTATAATGAAATCACAGGCACTTCAAAAAGGGCTGAAGTTTATACCAGAACTTGGTTTTTTAATAGATTATGTCCAATTTTGATGATTGTCCCAGCAGCAGGGACAGGGTCATGGCTTTGCAATTTATGTTCAATAAATTCTTTACAACTTTGATTGTTGTCTCCGACTCATCCAGCCCCGGTGGCACAATCGGTTAGCGCGCCGTACTTATAGTCAGTATCAACCTGAGTTACTTCAGGATGGGCAAGCTAAGGAATGCGGAGGTTGTGAGTTCGAGCCTCACCCAGGGCACTTTTTTATTTACTTTTTGAGCAAAGAAACCTTCTTCAAAATCAATTTGCTGCTTCTAAAGCTTTTATATAGTGTAATGCTACTGACAATGGTCAAAAATTTACCGACAACCACTCCTTCAGCACAAAATATCAATACAGCACAGAATAACCCTATAGAGGATGCAAGGTATTAGACTCTTGATTTGGTTGAATTAATTAACTTAACACCTTGGTCAAACAGATTGGTAGTAAGATTTCAACCTTAAAACATTTTTAAACTTAGTGACTTAAATCAACCTAGTGCTTATATTTGGGAGAGTACTGCTAGGAAGTAGTTGAGCCAAAGAAACGGATTGTGAATGTGCGCTATATAAATGATCACTCAATAATAATAATAATAACTCATTTCCCTTGGCCTCAAATTGCATGAGTATCTCTATACACATCTAAAATAACACTATTGCATTTTTAAAAGTTACAAACAATTACATGTATTACATATTCATCATCAGAGTATTACATATATAATCCCAGATTATCCTTGATCTATCATATTTAGGCTTATCATTATAATGCAACTGACGATGATGCTAATTGATATCAAACTAAATCTGAATATGAAGAGTTGCATTTTAGTTTTAAAAACTAATATTCGTAATATACAGTTACATCTCTAGGCATTACTAAAGGCAAAGACAGAACACATCATACTGATCACAAAGCTGTCTTTGGCATTGCTGCATTGTCAATCATAAGCTTATAATATCAAATTCATTAATTTTATCACAATTCACCTTATTTTTATTCCATTCAACTACTATCATATTTCAAAAGATAAAGCTATGAAAATTGTAAAATCATATCTCTGTAGATAAAACCATGCCAAAATGATGGTGTAGATTTTTTCCAACATCCTATTTTTAAAAGGAAAATATAATTTCTTAAATAAAAATTTAAAATATATATATTTGTCAATAACACTAAAATAATAAAAATAACATAAACCAGTTCTTACCGAACATTTGCCAAAGTGTGACGTCTGCATCTTCTCATCTGATTAAAATGGTGCTGCTGTTTCAGCTCAGCCATGGATCCAAATTCTGCTTCCATTTTGATTCAAATGCCTTTGGTAGATTTATATCAATATCACTTTATGACAATAAACTTTTAAATGTGTTTAGTTGTCAACTTATTCATGCATAAATTGTTGAAGCATTCTAAATCATCAATGCTCTGACAAACATCAAAGAATCTCTGTTCCTAAAGCATTCATAATCACTTTCTTTTGTATTTTGTTTTTGGTTTTATGAATTTCTGTCCTGGTCTTGTTTATTTGTACATAGAACTTGGGGTATTAACTTCAAGTCACATTAATAACAAACACAAAATGTTAACGATAATTTTGTCATCCAACTTCATGAAATCTTTCCATATCCACATGAAGTCTTATAGAGTCGAATTCTTTACTGAATCTTTTCACATGGAAACAACACAGATTTTTGATTGACAGCACTAATAGGCAAGCATAAATAGATAACTGTCAGACTATATTTCTTTCTTCACTCATCAATTTTTGATCTTAGGCTTTTAGTATCTCCTTCCAGTTTGAGAAACACAACTGAAATCTAATCACACCATTGCTTTGTAGTATCCAATTAAGTGTCAACTCTATTCCTGGAACTGTAAGGTTACTATTTATAATTACATAAGGAAATATATCACATTCCCGATGATTATGAATAAAGATGAATCATATCCTACCAGACTTCAAAAGGCAATATCACAATGATTGTCAAGAAGCTTTTTTATCTAAATCTAAAGATGTTTGTTCTGTATTGTTTTCCTATAGTTTTCCTGTGGAAATGTGTGATTTGTCTACTATCAGAATAGATTTCCTAGTATCAATAACAGCTAAGTGTCAAACACTTTGAATTTAGAATTGAACACAATGTCACCTCAAGCTGGAAGATATTTTATCATTCCAATATGTTTTGCTGTCTGATGATTTCATAAAGATCTGCCAAGAAATCCCTCTCGTCAAGATAGCTAAGTCTGATAAAAAGGAATAAGAAAAACATATCAACATCCAGGAAATGGAATCCAGGCTTCAATATTGATGGATTGACTCAAAAGAAAGAAGAAAAATAGAGCATAGCATTAACAAAACCCTCAAGAATGATCCCCAAGGAATTTTTTACTTGGTAAAGAAAAATTACACGGAAATACTTATTTGCAATGCATTTTAAAGTTGAAAATTATGGGTTTTGTTTTCAATAGACTAAATATACCTTGAACAAAAAGCTCAAAAGGGATAAGATTTATTTTTCACAATTCAGTGCAACTCTTTAAATATATAAATCTCACTCGAAATTACATTCCTCCGATAGCATGTTGCAAATATTTGTACAAACTTTTGACTTGCTACATAAAGCTTAAGATGTATGCCTTGATTTTATGGAATCTACATTTATAATCATTCAATGAACAATTTCACTTGACATTAATCATTTGAATATTTTTAGAAATAATTCATCCACCTCTAGTTGAACTTGTGGAATTAAAAAAAAGACTGATGTAGATTTGAAGAATCTGGAATTAAAAAAAAGACTGATGTAGATTTGAAGAATCATTCAACAAAGAGCAAACCAAATATTTTCATTCCCTTAAACAAATTCAAGTAACTTATTCTTCTTTTTTAAGATTATCCCATTCCTAGAAATGATGAATTACTTCTGTTCCAGTGAGAATGTGCCAATAACGAGTAAACACAAGTCGGTATTGGATAACCTACTGTGCTGAGAGAGGCCAATGCCTTGAATAACAATAAAACATCTCCAGAAATATTTGCAAACAATTTGAAAAACATTATCTCATAGATACACGAGAGTGACTGATCCCACCCATAAAGATTTTCAATTCGAGCTGGTAGGAGTTTGTTTTTCTTTTAAGGCTATATATCCCTATTATGAAGGTGATTTTATATTTTAAAAAACACCATTAAATGTAAGAACTAATGTTGTAATGGCACCCATTTAAACATAAGATCACAAAATGTTTCAATAGCGCATTTTATCAAAATATGCGCACATAAAAAATTATTTGAAGAATAAAAGAAGTTTTTTTTCTCTAGTTGTTCATAGGAATTTCACTTTACAATAAACACCAATCTAATGGTGTAATGGCTTCAGAAGGAATGAAACTGAATGATCCAATTATGACACCACAAATTGTACCAAGAATATAAGAGATATTTCTCCACAAACTCACACTGCTCAGTTTTCTTATGCTTAAATTTGATTTTCCCAAGGAACACAGTTGTAACAATGTTATGATAATCCAGTCACACAGAATCTCAGCGATCAAAAGAACGACCTAATTTTATAATCCTTTCTCCAAGCCTTTGATGAAAATCATCCCAATTGAAATTATGGCTTTAGATGACTAGAGAATGGAAATCCTTCCCTTGCAATCAAAAGCTTCAAACACATGTAACTTATGACAATCTTTTCAATTGTGTGACAGTGAATAAGAATATAGTCTTAAAGTGTGCTTTCTGTCAGCAAATGTTCTCAGTGATAATTAAATCAGTTCACTTCAAGTCCATGTCAGTTCCAAGATGATACAGACTCCAAAAACCTGCATACAATTTGTCAATGTCCTAACACAAACGGCAGATTAAAACTCCAACCGGGAAATTAGAACCTGATGTGTGAAGTCTTCACAGTTCTATTTTAGCACTTTGCTCTTTAATTTTAGAGGTTTCAGTAAACTTTGAAAATACAAGTTTAAACCAAGCAGCATTAAAATCCAGATAGCAAAAATAAACAATACTACACATCAACATTTACTCCAACTTTATGTAGAAACACGCTCCTGGTTATAAATCCATCCTGCATTGCTTCAGGGAGCATACTGCTTTGAAATGAATGGTCTGAAGGACTTGCAGACTTCACATCATTACCATGCTAGGATCAACTCTCAATCACTGATTCATATTGACTCCCAAGCTTTTTATCATTTAGTTTTGCTCTTCGAAAACATTAAAGATACTGGTCTAAATATGCACTCTACGCTGTACAAACTTAAGTTGATTCCTACAATATTTGTACCAAATGTGTAATTTAAAAAAAAAATCTATGGATCCAATAACCATATTGCAACTTTCCACCTGTCCTGCCTATTCTATTTGGAGACCATAAATCATTCCTTTAGTTCTTTATTAGTCCAGGCCTAAAATGCAACCACAAACAGGGGAAAAACCTCCTAAGCTACCCTTAAAATCCAATGAAATATTTTTACACAATTAGACAATTGATAAAAGACAAAATCAGTATTGCATAAAATAGGTATATGTCATCCTTAAAGGCTGTTTATATACATAAGCAAATATTACATAACTTGTCACGGTAATCACTATAGGTCTATGAGTAGAATATTTGGCTATATCTTCCCAAAGCAAGCTGTGGCATATTATGATACATTGTTGTAATGAAACAAGAAAGCATTATAAGAAAGTAATTAGAATCAGCATCAGGGGGGAAAATACTTTCTATAATTTGTTACCCATTATCTTGTAAACAAGAGCTACCTGCAAGTATCAGTTTCCACATTGACTAAACTAAAGGTTTGAAAGGAAAAAATTATCAATTATTTACACCATAATTATAATTGATACCAAACAATAGCACTCTTTCGAGATAGTTGCGATCCTGGCGGAACTTACAGTGTTCGCGGGGGGGGGGATAAGAGCTCAGCTGTTGGCGTTGCTCATGCTAAATCATATAAAGATATTTTTTAAGTGTCGTAACCATAATAACATGTGCGCTATGGCTTTTCTCAAAAGCATGTGTCAGAACAAACCTTGCCGGGAAGCAATAAAACAACCTTTTCACAATAGTTTACAATGAAAAACAAACAAAAATTAGACACAATTAAGATTCAAACAACATTTTACAATTCTGACAGCCACTGTCCTCTGTCATTCTAGCCACTAGACATGACTCCGGAAATGCTTGATTGCTCAACCGAGTTTTACACGTAACTCTAGTTATACCCCCCCCGTGAACACCGTAAGTTCCGCCAGGATTGCAACTATCTCGAAATGGTGCTATTGCAAAGTCTTACATGTTAGATTAAAGATTACATATACTTTTAGGCCATTCAAATAAAGACAAGACCCTGTATGAGGTTTAATAATATTATTTATGGGAGATATCTTATAACAGACAAGAAAACTGAAGATATAACAAAGCAGCAAAAACTGCTATAATCGTGGCTTTTTGGTGTATACATAGTTTAATTGTTACTCTTTTCACTTTTTTTTAGAACTAACCTTTTTTATACTAGGATGATTTGCTCTGATCTCGAATTTGTATTTTGGGGCTGATTAAAAAGTAAAGCCATACTCGAACCATTATGGCCCATCAGGCCTATGCTTATCCCCAGTTTCTGTAGCTCAAGCAAATGAGTGCATTCATTCCCCCTGGACAGGATGCTAGTCTATCGCAGGTTACATTCCTAGAAATATCTTGGTACCCATTTATCATTTCCTGGGTGAAGAAGGGCAATTGGGACTAAGGATCTTTCCCTAAGGACACATATATGGGGCAGGCTGGGGGGTCAAACCCTCAACCTTCTGATCTCTAGACGCATGCTTTGTCACTGAGCCACCATGCTCCATTGGGGCTGATTACTGACAGGCAAATGTGTTTATTTCAAAAAATGTATGTAAAACTATAAGAACCATTAAGTTATCCCAAACCTTTGCAGGGTAGTGTATGTTGACGAGACTACAGAGTTTTTGATTGATTTTAGTGCTTACTTTCAACATAAAAATAAAATCTTGGGGGAAATCAATTATTAATCGTGAAATAATGTCCTGCTGCATCCATCTACCAACAATTTAATAAAGTATGGCCTTACTGAACTGATAAATTATTACAGGTTACTCCACCAGCTTTCCTTGAACTTTTGGCAACAATGTACTAAAATATAATATTTAATCTCAGGAATTAACCATATTTTATCAACAGTGCCAGACAGTGTATAATAGCTTGTGCCAGTATGCATAATTCATTTACAAATCATCATATCAGTTATCTGCCTGTTGTTCTTAACGTTCTAATTATCATAACCAAAGCACACAATTGCACAACTGCACATGTACTAAAAACCCTATAAATCCGAAAGCCCTCTAAATCCATACGGACTATAAAGGGACTAGACCTGCACTTGAAGCAGATTCCAAAATTCACTATTGATTTCAAATGCCGAGTTAAATTTTCTCATTCAAAGTCAAGGGAAAATAATTTTATCCCAAAATTTGGTCTTTTTCAGACTAGGATTAATATGTTTTGCAAGTTTGCAAAAGATGTAAATCGTAAACTTCCAAAAATGTTCGGTAACTTTTCTTATTAGTCTAAACAACATATTTGAAAATATTCATCCCTGAAAACAAAATTTCAAGTCTGATATAAGATAACATAATGGATTTAGGGTCATGATACCAATGTAGGCCCGGTATCAAGTGTGATTGAAAATAGGTTGAGTTTGCTAACTCAACTTAATGTTTTAATCAATGTTTCGAACATAGAATGCAGATAACCAGAAATACTAGGTGACTAAGTTGATCTGTCCAATAAAAGGGCCAAATAGCCTTTCAGACATAATAAAACAAGCTCCCCATAGGAGTAGATGTAGACAAACTAACAAAAACTTGATTCATTTCATAATAAAAATCCATTTTTACCATTTGCTGGTGAAACATATTGTGGTACTTTTAAAACATAAATATTGACATTATGTATTTACATATACATCTCTAAGTACTCCAGTTTGAATAAGTGGCGGTTGTATATCTATCTTATTAATGTTACATCTTGGCTCCATTTGTGGACATACCATTTGACATTTACAGGAGTGTGATAATTAAAACATGACATAATTGCTCTCATAATCCTTTTATTCTTAATGTCTCTATTGAAACTCCGAACATCAAGAGCAACGGAAGGACATCATTTAAGTCACAAATTGACATAATGGTATTGGATTCTTCAAAGACGTAAGTACATGACAAACAAGAAAGATTCACCCATAATAAACAAACAACCAAGGAAAAGGTAAAATGCCTCAACAAAATATCCAACACATAAAAGTCACATTGGAGAACCATGATTGTAGGAGCCAAGATCTACATAATTATGTAAAGCTGATATACATACAATACAGCCTCAACCTTGAATTGACTGACATAACAGTATGTACTTATGTAACCTGAATTTGAACTTTTTGAGAAGAAAAAAACCCAGGATGTACACATACAAAATAAGCGCCAATAAGACACAGCATCAACAGTTTTGGTGATAACAACATATCACTATTTAGGGTTGCTGTTTCCTACACCTAGTGAAAAAACAAACCACTTATCAGTGCTGTATGAGCATCACTTAAGTGTTGATCGCTTTTTACCATTAATTATCGCTTATAACACTTTAAGCCTATACATCACTATTTTTCTATCAAAGTTCTTAAACAAGATATTTGTGCATACTCCATGTAAATCTGAGTACCTTGCCCATTTTTGTCATTTCTGCTCCTATAAAGCCTGTGTCACACATTACCGAGTAAGCAATAACGGACACTACCTAGTAAAATATGGCCAATATGTTGATACATGGTCGTACCCGGTGCTAATTTAGCAAAAATATACTGATAAAGA